>LPNX010033241.1:33648-140357 GCA_001517045.1 Pseudotsuga menziesii
GCATTTTATTGCGGTCAAGGTGAATAAAAAATATGCTTAGCCTCAAATCCCATCAGGGTCTTCTCGAGTGACATAGAATTTGACCGAAACTTCCTCAAACCCCTAGGGTTTGACTTTTGAGATGGACCTGCAAGAACACTTTAACCAGATCTGAAATCAACCCTAAGGGATGACATCATCTAACCCTAGGATGACGTCACCTCCTTTAGGGCACTTTTAGAGGTAAAATTGTTTTTTTTTGCAAAATTTCCAACTTTTTCGGATATTTTCACGATTATATCTAAATCAGAAATTTATAGCTGCAATTGGATATTTAAAAAAATCAGAATTAACATAATAGGGCACGAAAACAAAATATTTTTGGATTTTTCCGAAATATAAATTTTTTATGGTTTTTTACAATTGATTTTTTATTTTTATTTTTTTCAATATATAGTGCATAATTTTGATAAAGAAATTTAGAATGAAGAAGAGGGAAATAAAGACCTACGTATATTCCCTACAAGGCCACTGAGGAATTGTGGTTTGCGTTCTTCTCATGAACTGGCAATCCATTTTTGATGAACTATGGCAAACCAAGAAACCCTAGGGTTATGTTAGTTTGACCCTATGTTACATTGGTTTTGGGGATGGGGGAGTGTTGGGGACGAGTCCTTGGGACAACTAGAGCACACCCCCAATTTTTCATGGGATGGTAGGTTGGGGCGACAATATATATATATATATATATATATATATATATATATTATGCACATCCCTTACACTTCTTGATTTTGAAAAAGCTCAGGCAAATAAGGAAAGCGCTGAATGACATTCCATTATTGGCACTTGAACATGAGTAAAATGAAGTTTAGCTTTAGGAAACTTTAATTGTAACTATTTTCAATTTATTATCAGGTCCATGAACATTCTATGAGAAGAATGCTTGTCTCTATAACAACTTTTCTTCCTTATATTTGTTGTTTATGATGATTAGGTTAAAAGGCATTCACTTCTCAACAGGTTATGCAGATTTTTACACTTGTGTTGAAAACCACTAGAAAGCACTTTGGAATATACATGCTTGCATTTTGTGAAGATACGAGATTCATATTTTAGATTAAAAGGATATTGAATAAGAAGTTTTTCAAATGTTTAGTACCCAATATAAGTCTTTATCCAATTGTTTTCACAATGCTTGAGGTTGGGATGGGGTGAGAGTTGGACTTGAAGAAGTCTTGGACACCTGTGTAAAAGCTAAGTTGACCCTAAAAATGAGAATAACAAGAGCAATACCTAGAAGGATCAAACCTTTGAGCTGTTGCATTTCTTTTTTTGTTGACATGGAGGCTTTGTTGCTTGTAACATTGTTGCTAAAAAGACAATTAAATCACCATAAACCCAAATCAAAATCTGTCATACACAACCCATATGGAACCGATAAATGATCATATTGTCCAATCATCAATGTCTATTGTTAAAACTGAAGATACATGCTTGAAACATCTCCAAAATCTGCCTACGACATCTTTGGAATCTACCTGGATTGTATCCAAAATTTGCCTAGAAGTCCTTGGAATCTGTTGGGGACGTTTTGACTGATTGTAGATATTTTCTAGGGGTCCCCAAGCCCCTAGAACGTAGGTGTGGGTTTTTTTTTTGTGGGGGACAGGTCACTGTGCAACATAGATTCGACCTAATTAGGTCAAAGAGAGATGCCAAAGGCTTAACAAGAGAGACCCTCTAGAGAGAGTTGTCTCACTCATAGGATTGTGTTATTATGCATAAATCCCTAGTTACCTCTTACCTTGGCTGTCTTTCACAATGCAAGACAGGAGAAACAAAGATTCTTTTCACAAAAGAAGAGCAAAGAAGAAGATAGTTACCCTCTCAAGAGTTATTCCCCCTAGACCAGCCTTTCAAGATTAAGTATCAATCTTCATCACTAAGAAAATACCACATTAAAGCTCCAAGATGCTAGAAGAGAGGTGCGTACCACTAAACCAAGATGGATAAGTAGAAAAAGTGAAATGATTTTATTTGATCCCATGACCTTGAGTTACAAATAAGGAGGTTAGCCTATCCATATGTGACTTAGGCTAACTTAACCTCCTTTTCAAGTTGACCAACCTAAAATGGCTTAAAATGACTTAATGACATTTTTTAGGGTTTGTCACCCACAAGCCGAGGACTAAACTACACAATACATAAAGTAATGACAAAAATGATGAATTGTTGTAACTTGATGAAACTTTGGGCATGGAAGGAGGACATCATGCCCCAACTAACCCCAATGACGTGCTTTTTCCCTTGATGCCCTCCTCCTTTAGGTGGTATAACCTCTTCAAATTGATGATGTCACCATCAATTTGGTATGCTTGAGTCAAGAGGAGGGTTTACCCATGAGAAAAATAAGTCAAAGTGGGCATAAATAAGGTGTGCTAAGATGTGTATGACAACCCTTACACGTGCAATCGCTTCTACAAAGCATAAAAACAAGTGTGGTTAGGATCTCCTAAGCCATGTGTCCTAATGAAACATTGAACCGTCCCAAGAAGTACCTGACAACAACCCATGGGCGTAAAAGCCCAACATGATGGAGAACCTGCACCACATCAATGGGCAGTCAACAGTGCTACTAAGCCAATACTCCTTGACTTTGAAAACCAAGAGGACTTGCCATGACTAGACCACGGATTTTGAGCCAACTAAACTAGTACTTATACATAAACAAGCCCCAAACTTGGCCTTTACAAAGAAAATAAGACCACTCCTCTTTGGCATATCTAATATGGCACACTGTAGAGGATTTGGAAGGTAAAATGAGCAATGCATATAGGTGATGTCACACGTGGAACTTCCTTATGACTTGATAATTAATTATTTTATATGGAGAGGCCATTACCTATTATCACGAGACGAGTTATTCATGTGACTTCTCAGTGCATAATGTTGAGGCGTTCCACTATTGTTTTATTGTGTGGATGTGTTGTCCCCCCTTCCTCGTGGGTTAAACTTTAACATCCATTATATTTGGTGTGGGAGCAACCCCTTGCCATGTATCGAAACATCACCTTCATTGATGCCTTTATTCCTTTTGTGTAGATCATGGGAGGTAGCATCACCTTGGTACACATGTTATTTAAATATTTCCTGGATTTGTCCTTTTCCATTGAGTTGAGTTGGTTGTTGACTTTGATGGGGTTGTTCCCTTTATGATTCAACCATAAAGTAATGCCATACATAATGTTATGCTTGACCCCATCTTCAATTGGATTCATCACTTGGGCACATATGTTGAGGTTTGTTTTATTATGTTGGATGGGGCCATCCCCTTTCTTACTCCATTCACACATTGCATAGCTTATCTCACATATTATGGGGATGGTACACATGTTCATGTAGGTAGTTGGCACCAAATTTGGGTTGGTTGTATGTTGAAGGAAATTTTGAACCTTTTTGGGAGAGCCGTTGTAGTTAATGGGCTTTCTTTGAAGTATAAGTATTATTTCTGGATGCCATATCATCATTCTAAGGGGCCAATCCATACTGGGACAATTTAATCCATACTGGGACAATTTATTGCACATTTTTGAGGTTGCTCAATGGATTGATTGCTTCAAGGAGGTTGTTAGTGCTTATTGACATTGTCTTCTACTTTGAAGAGTCTTTTGGGATAACCACCATTATTTATTTATTATTGACTTGTCTCATGGGGTTGTCTACATGAGAGCATTATTGGATTATTTTCCTAGCATTTTTTTATTAATTCTTTTTGGAGAAGAAAATGGATCTCAACAACTCATTTTTACTTTAGGTAAGGAAGTTGAGGAGGATATTTTATTGTTTTTGCTTAAAGAACAAATGGATTTGAAAAACAATCATTTTTCATTGTTGAGGAGAAAGTGCTAAAACCTATATAAGGGTTTTCTCTTTGCATTTGATGTATGGTGGATTTGGGGAGAAATCCTTTGAAGCTTAGTTGAATATGTATTGGATCTTTTCGAAGGATTAATGAAATGATTTGTGAATGAGAATGTCTTGTAGATCTTAATGCTCTCTTATATTGTTGGGATTTTCTTGGCATGTGCTTATGGAGAATTGAATTGGGTAAGTCTATTCCTTCTTCTATGTTATCATTGTGATGTTGTTTATGGTTGCATATTTCTCTTCTCGAGGATGGGTGGGTGCACATATATTTCATTCTTGGTAATCATAATCTTCATAATTGTTGAAGTTCATCTACTTTTGTGATCTCTTTAGTTATATTTATATTTTTATGCAAATTTGGGATATCAAGGAAAGGGATAGGCTCCCATTGAATGTTGATTTAATCCCATATGCCCAATGGATAAGACACTATTGTTTAATCTAATCATCCATATTAAATTTTAATACTGTATCAAATTATTTTGCTAGATCTAACTCTTGTTTTCACCTTGAACTTCATTACCTAAGTTCTAGCAATCTATTCTAAGGAATCCCCCCTTGAGCTAGAGGAGAGATTGCCTAAAGTGAGAAGAGGGTTTGTGAGGTGACTTTGGCAATCCCTCTTATTTCCTCTAGGGTGTTACTTGAGCTTGAGGACTTTATCTCAAGAAGTGAGGGCTTAAGAAGTAACAAAGAGCGACAAAAGTTCTCCATTCAAAGGATGTGGTTGTTGTTGAATGTTTTGTCTTGTCATGTGTTGCCTCTAACATTTCCCTAAAAGAAACAAAAAAAATGGACAATTATAGATTAGTTCTAGTAACGCCTTTTTTGATATGAATATGCACATAACCTAAAATGTTCAACACGAAAATGGTGTGACAGGGCAATGATTAGTTCTACAGTTTTTGTAATAAGAAGAGAGGAGAGAAACAAAGGTTCTCCTCTCAAAGTCCACCATATAAAATATAGTCAATTCATAGCTAGCTAACTTGGGGTAACAAACATTAACTTGAGGTTCATTCTTCTTCAAATATTAGATTGGTGAGGCCTCAGATCTCTTCCTGACCATCCCAATAGTCTGTCCTTCTTGTGAGAAGCTTTTGCAAAACTCCTTACCTAGATCCTAGGATATACTTTGTTGGATTGATAGACAAAGGATTTCTAGGAGGGCCTAATTTCAATATAGAGATAAGATTGGTGAGACCTTAGATCTCTTCTTGACCCTCGCCCCTGTGTCGAGTCACTTTTAGTGAGGCTTTTGAGGAACTCTAGTGCTAGACCTCAATATAGACTTCATTGGACCGACAAACAAAGGTTTTCTAGGAGGGCTTGACTTAGAGTGCCACTCTCTAGGCTCCATTGGGAGTTTAATCTTCTATTTAGAGCTTTTTACTCTTGACCTTAATTGTCAAGAGTAGTGAGTCTCCACGATCCAGGATTCACCTTAGGATCTTCCCCAAAATTACACGTTCGGGTCCCCTTAGCCATAAAAACTATTCGAACGACCTTGTCAAATAGTGGGTCGACCCCTTCATGGTAATTGAGGACTCAAATATGGAAACTTCATCTCTCTCTTCATGGTAATTGAGGACTCAAAATGTTGAAAGCATTCTCGTCCCACCCTCCACATTTTGGCATGAGTGGGATTGTTGGTACCTTGCTAGTCCTAGTACTTTCACCCATGTGTAACAGCCTTAGATTTCGAAGGGAATTCCCCCTGTTACCGGATGAACTACAGGGCTAGTCACCAATAAGCATATGACGGAGAAAGTGACCATTGTCACCTTAGCCTCTTCTCCAAACTTCTTTGGAAGTCGGAACCTCCTAGGGGAGCGTCCTAATGCAAGTCTGTAAGGACACTCAAACACCACATAATATCTTCTTTTGACAAGGGTTAGAGATCAGTGCCTTAATGTAGTCAATTCAAAAGTACTAATATTCAATGCATTTCAACAGTACGCAGTACCCGATCCATCTATGAACATTGATCACATCCAAAGCAACTACCAATTAGTTATAAGACTGTCCATTCATGATCAAGGAAAGAGAACAGTATGTGCTAGTAAATTACTAAGTTGCCAGGAAACTTGGGTACGGGTACGGGTACGGGGATGCCACTTTTTGAAAAATGGTACTTGGGTACGTAGGGGGTACTGTATACATATATATGTCATAGTCACATCATACATGCATATAGATTTCTTCATAAATTATGAATCATGATTCATAATTATAAATTCGATGATTATTTGAACAATGAACCTTTGATTATTTAAACAATGAACATTCAGATTGAAAATTTGAAACATAAAATTTTATAAATCATAGACTCAGTAGATATCAATTGGAAGACTGAAAGTTACATAAAATTTGATAAATCATTGTACCAGGCAGCTGTAACAGACAATCAAACTCAGACATGAAGGTACACTTGAAATCTTATTTTAAACACCTATTTGTACTGCTGTTACAGGCAATAAAAAATTGCAAATTGCCAAATATTACTGCGTCAATGTGAGTGTATTTCTCAGTATTAAATACATATGTATATTTTTTGTGTGCACATTTGGTAGTCAAATTATGTTCCATGAGTGTGAACACAAAACCATAAAAAACATTCATTGTAAATCAATGTAAAATCAATTTTTTAGATTTGGACAATATTCAGTGGAATTTGAACAGTGTTGCAAAGTGTTTGACATAAGTCCTAAACCAGACTCCATACTTAGTTAGCAAAAAATTAGTTCAGATTTGGTGGGGGGCCATTATATTTTCCCCAATGGATTGCATTTTACTGAGTTGGACGTACCCCCCTCGTACCCAAACAAGGGGTATGACGTAGCATTTCGCCTACAAGTACCCATTTTTTTATAACGGAGTTTCGGGTACATGGACCCAGTATGGGATACGGCAGGGTACGACAGGAGGTGTACCCTACAAGTACCCAAGTACTCGGTATGGGTACCCTGGCTACATTGGAAAATGACCTTCCAATCTGTAACAGTAAGTCTGATGAAAAAAGGACAGCAGTAGCATGATTATAACAATCCTACTTATGATGATTTTATAACAGCGTTCAATAACCCAAAGAAGTAGCCAATGCACTTCAAATGACAGTCATACATGCTAAGTTTCAGATGTATATATCAGCAGTAGAAAAGAGTAAGTTCAGACTTTCATCCAACGACACTTAACATGCTACTTGACTAACTCCTTGATGCTTGTTTTGTGTGTTTATGTGCACAGGGTTTGAGGACTGTTATGGAGGTTACAGACTGTCCTAAAGAAGGCAGCCCTGGGGAAAACATCCAAAGGCAGCCCTAAAAGTCTGTTACAACCCACAAAAGGGGATTGTCTGTGGGCTGCAATAGCCTTGGACAGGCCTAAAAAGTGGGACCGAGGGTAGAAGAGAGGAGCGCTGGGAAATAAGAGAGGATAGGGACTCAGGTGGGTAGATTAGGAACTGTTTTATGGGAGCAGCAGTGAGTAAAGAAGCAGGCTGAGGGTTTTGGAGACGGGATAGGAGGAAGAGAGGAAGGGAAGAAGGGAAGGAAAATATGCAAGCAAGGGAGGAAACCCTAGGTCTTATTTTAGGGTAAAATAATAAGGTTTTAGGCTAGGTTTTCAGTCCATTTTAAGAATTTTTGATCTTTTTAAGTTTTTAGGGCTGCCTAAAATTTCGCAGATAGACTTTTTAGGGCTTTAAAGTTTATTAAAGGCCAGGCCGATTTTTTAGGGAAGGAGGCTAAAATTTTAGGGTGGCCAATTTTTTTTTAATTTTTAGGGTTTTCAACATAAAAATGCAGAACTGATTCTAACCCTAATTCTACCATGAAAATGCAATTTTACACATGCAAATGCAAGAGATTTGAAGGAAAATAGGTTTTGGGACAAGGGTTTTAGGTTTCACCCTAGCCCTAGGGAATCTAAGGATGTGACCAACCTTCCTTTGAGAACCTTATCCTAGGCTTGGCAACAAAACCTAAAGTTCTAAGGCTCTAACCCTAGAAGGACTCCTACAAGGGACGTTCTTTCGTGAACCAAGGTGACTAAAGGCTGAAAAATGACCTAGCCAAGGCAAAATGCAGCTCTAATGGCTACTATTCAATCCATGAACATGCATCATTCATCAGCATTTAACAAAGAGAGATCAGCAAAAACCCTAGATACATCCTTGTGCAAGTATTTAGCCAACAAATCATATAATCAGCTTTAGCAAGAGCATAGAACCAAAGAAACTTCAAGAAATTGCCATCAAACCTTATAAAATCACCTTCCTCAAGAGGAGTGCATCACTGCCAAAAATCCCTAGTTGGGTAAAATAAGTGCATACTGTTTGATCCCACTTGTCTTATGTCCAAATGAAGTGAGGAGAGTTTTATTTATAGTCTCTCACACCCACTTTACAAAATATCCAGGACAGCATGCCTTATAATGTTAATTTGAAATTATAAAATGTCAATTCAAAATTATAACTTAAAATAATATAAATTTTTTAAAAATAACCTAAAGTAGGCTTATAGTAGGCTACATGGGTTATTTTTCCCCTAGGTGTCTAAAACTGCTAAAATAAGCGAATCACTCCGAATGAAAGGCTGGAGTGAGCTGGAGTGAGGGTGTCATGCCCCATCCAACCCCGCAAATCCCATAAATCCCTCAACGCCCTGGTGTGAGCGTATCCGTTTCACAACATTTAACCGAAGGATAAGTAAGAATAATTCATACTGGAAAATGTAAAATGAATAATATGTGAGAGATGATTATTACAAGTGATTGCCGCCTCTTATTTACAACTTAGGCATTGGCTTGAATTGGCTTGTCTTTTTAATATTATACTTATTAATGAGCCTCTTATATACAACTTAGGCATCGGCTTGAAATGCCATGTCTTTTTAATATTATACCTATTAATGACTATTAATTATTATTAACTCTATTTTAATTTATATTTGTAACATTGCCTTTCTTTTAGAAAGGCTTTGCCCTCAAAGCCTTATAATGTTGTCGCATCGTTTCGTGCGATGTCGTAGCTGACGAAACATGTCGATATGAACCTCTAAGTGTAGAGCATAACTTTCGATATGTTGACGGATCAATCCATCCCAAATTGATTTGTTCTTAACTATTGGGATTCCCTACTGATCTGTCGTGAAGAGCTTTGATCACATTAACACCATTATCTTTTGACATTTCCCACTTTTTAGGATATCGGTTTTATGGTTGGGACGTTGATAGGGAATTCTCACAATGTCATTTTCTTTTGCGAGTGTCGGCTTTTGAGCATTAATTGGAGCTGTAAGTTGTATTTTCATTCCTTGAGGTTTTAATGTTTTATTCTGTATTTTGTCCAACTTGTTTTCTAAATGCATGTTGTCATTTTGAAACTTCTTAATCAATTCTACTTGCGACTTTCTGTCATCTAAGGGCTTCTTAAGTTGTTCCTTAAGATCTTTCTTATGATTTCTGATGTAGCTATTTTCTTCCTGCTTGTCTAGAAGTTTTCCTTCAATGTCTTCTATAGAGTGTTCGACCTTTCGACTATTTTTCAACTTCTTAATCTTTGTGACTAATGTCTTGTTATGGTTCTTTAATCTGAAAATTTCTTCGAAATTGTTGGATAATGCTTTGTTACGTTTTGTGATCTCCAATTTCTGTGCCTTTTTAGAGTCATCATTTTGTTGTTGAAGAACTTTTATCTGTTGTCGACGATCAATTTCTGATTCTTGATTTTCTATTTTTTTTCGTATTTGCGTCAATTCTTTATCCTTGTCGTTAACAATCTTGTTCAAGCGTATTGTTTTTGCTTCGTAATCGTTTATTTCTTTCGTTATATCTTTATTTTTTAATCTCTGATTGATATCACTTTTGTCTTTTAATTCCTCGATTTTCGTAGACAATTTTTCTATATGATTTTTCTGGTCGAAATTTTTTTGTTCATTGAACCTCTCTTGTATTTGATGTAGTTTTAATCATTACATTTGATGTTGTATTCATGTTGCATGGATCTTCTTTGTCTCTTCGATATTACCTTAACTTTGTTTCTATTTTTTCTATTTGTAGTCGCAAACTAGCTTCCATGGTCTCTTATACATCTTCATGTGTGCCTTGATGCATGTCGTCTTGGATGTCTCCTTGCCTTTAATGTTGAATTTTATTTTTGCATGTACTCTACAAGTAGGATTTCTCTAGGGAGGATGATTTTGTGAAGCGACTTGTTTCTAGATAGGACATCCTCTTCATGTAGGACATCTAATAGATGGGGCTATACACTTGGATTGGATTGTAGACAACAAGTAAACCATCCTTCATATTTTGTTGTCACTAAAAGGTAAGCTATCCTCTCTGCCCCAAGGCCATCCTCTCTTTTTAGGTTGTTCTCTATACCTGTGATGGAATTCATCTTCATTTAATAGATCATGCTTTTCACTTATGATGATACGATTATGGTGTCTACTCTCATTTATAAGTTTTACTTCATGTTTAGAACAACCTCATTATGCAATTTTTCTTCATTAAATGAATCATACACATACATTAGGGCATTGTTCACATATATGACATCCTACTTTCCTTATTCTTTACTTTGCCTAGGCAACTAGGACAGTGCCATTAAAGAGGTCATGCCATTAAAGAGGTCATCCGATCATTGGGGACAACCTTGTAATCAACGCATAATCATTGAATAGATCGTCCCCATTAATGGCGTTATCCTTTTTCAGCAAGATTACTTCTTCATTAAAGATTTTGCAAACTTCTTTCAGGTTATCTTGTATTTTTAGTTAGCCTCACTCGTCATGTTTTGCACTTGTATGACATTATCACCCTGTAAATTTTCCTTTAAAGCACAACTAGGGCCAAAACAATATATTTAAATTTAACTGAAATAACCACACATGAACTTCTTTACAGTATGTAGTGGAATATGAAACCGAGAACCATTTACAACATCAATCACATCAATAGAAACGACACAATCTTTTTGGGTAGAAACCCTCGGATAAAACCCAAGATGGGAAAATCGGTGCAACAGTATGAGAGGATATTTTTATTAAGAAAATACAAAGCTTTTACAATATCAGAAAATCGATTGATGCCCTAGATGGTAAAATTGAAACACCCAAAAATCGCTAAGAAAAACCTGTGAGATGGCATGATTCCTAAGGTAGCTTGCTGCTGTACGACTGTATGGTGGTGGTGGTGCTGCTGTATGGTGTAACCTCCGCCAAAGTCTTCTTTCTCTCTCCTCTGCAATTTAGGGCTATCTTCCTGAGTTAGTGCTCCTCTATCTTCTTTGCCAAAATTCTCTTTCTCACACTTTTTCCTCCGTCTATGTCGGAATGCAACTGTGTCCTCTCCACCAATTGATCTCTCTTTTAGGACTTCAGGTAAAGCAAAAACCCTAATTTCACTTTCACTTAAAGTCAATAAACAAATAGATCACTTTAGTTATTTTCCAAAGTAAACTTTGGAAAAATAAGTATATATAATTGGCTTCCTAATTTAAGTCTTCTGCATGCAAGAACACATGCATGCGGGAAGACCTTCCTTGTTGCTGCTAGTTTAACACTGCCTCTCACCGAGGAAGGGATTCAGAAGCAACCCCAACTTATCCTTGAACTTCACAAAATTCTGTCTGTAAAGTGCCTTGGTGAAAGTGTCTGCCATCTGCTCATCTGACTGTATGTACTCCAACCGGATGGTTCCTCTCTGAACACAATCTCTCAAGAAGTGGTACCTGATGTTTATGTGTTTGCTTCGGTCATGGAACAATGGATTCTCAGATAGCCTGTTGCCACTCTAATTGTCACAGTGAACTACTGTCGCCTCTAGCTCACACTCGAACAACCCTGAAAGTAACTTCCTCAGCCACTTACCCTCACAAGCAACCATGCTGGCTGCCATGTACTCAGCCTCTGTCGAGCTTAATGCAACTGACTTCTGCTTCCTGTTGAACCAAGAGACAACCCCTGACCCAATGCTGAAACAACAACCTGAAGTACTCTTCCGGTCCTCTACACATCTTGCCCAGTTAGCATCTGTGAAACCTGCTAATTGTACATTCCCCCTGCTCTCACAAACCAATCCATACTCCACTGTACCTCTGATGTGGCGAAGTATGTGCTTCGCAGCCGTCCAATGCACTCTTCGAGGGTCCACTATGAATTGACTCAAAGAGTTGATTGCAAAGCTGATGTCTGGTCTAGTGTTGACCAGTTACATAAGTGATTCGATAAGCTGACTATACAAGGTAGGATCAAATCTGTTTGACCCTGATGCATTGATTTTCCTCTAGTTGGAAACTAGAGGTATGGCCATAAGCGTGTAGTCCTCCATGTCGAATCTCTTCAAGATCTCTACTGCATATGTCCAATGAAGAAGCATTCATCTCTCTGCCAAACCTCCAAGCCTAAAAAGTAATGCGTCAGACCAAGGTCTTTCATCTCAAACTCCACTGCAAGGTTGGACTTGCAGTCTTCAATCACCCTCTCATCTCCTGTAAGAAAGAGATCATCCACATATAGGACTAGTATGAGTAGCCACCTCACTTGTTAAGAAGTACATGTTGTGGTGAGCCTCACTCCGCTGAAATCCCATCTCTCGTAAATAGCTGTCTATCCTTGAGTACCATGCTCGAGGTGCCTGCTTAAGCCCATAAAGAGCTCGATGCAGTCTACATACGTGCGTCTCCATGTTCTCCACATCAAACCCCTCTGGCTGCTCAATATATACCTCCTCCTCTATCACTCTGTTGAGGAAGGCAGTCTTGACGTCCATCTGATGGACTCGCCAACCCATCTCTGTTGCCAAAGAGATAATGGTTCGAATCGAAGAATACCTGGCAATAGGGTTGAAGGTCTCCTCATAGTCAATGCCTTCTTTCTGTGAAAACCCCTTTGCCACGAAGCGCGCCTTATACTTTTCCAGACTTTCATTTCCAGCATGCTTCACCTTATAGATCTACCTGGATCCTACCACCTTTTTCCCTTGTGGCCTTGACACAACCTCCCATACCTGGTTTTTCATAATGGAGTCATACTCCTCAACCATAGCCTCTTACCACACATCATGTTGTGTAGACTCTCAGAAGCTGGAAGGTTCAGAGATAATCAAATCTGTCATCAATGTCATGTAACTAAGCCTCTCTGGTGGTACACTCTGTCTAAAAGATTTGTGCGGAGGATCTACCTGCCTGGAATCCTGCATTGTGGACCTAAACCACTTAGGACTAGGCCTAGTTTCAACCTACTGTGGTTGCTGGATATCCATCTCCTGCGGCAGCTCATCCTCCAATTCATTGACTGAAGGATATTGTCCACTTGATTCCATTTGACTAACAGAACCTGTGCCCTGTGTTTGTACCTGTACATTTGGCTCCTCCAACTTAATCCCTGTGTCATGTGCTGGCTATTGCTCTGCTGGTAAGTCCATAGATCTCCTAAAGGCTCTGTCCTCATCGAATTGGACATCCTTGCTCACAATGATCCTCTTGCGAGCAAGAATGCAAAGTTTGTATGCCTTCGAAGTCTCGCTATAACCAACAAGTAACCCCTTCTCTCCAGAAGGGTCTAGTTTCTTCCTATTGTCAGCATGAACATGACAATAGCAGACACTACCGAATATGCGAATGTGACTCACATATGGCCTAATTCTCGTGAAGACCTCCTCTGGTGTCTTCCTCCCCAAAGCTGTGCGGGGACACCTGTTCTGAATGTACATTGCAGTCCTGTATGCCTCGGCCCAAAGGAATAGTGGCAATCCTTGATCAAATAGCATGGCCTTGGTTGCTCCAACCATAGTCGTGTTATTCCGCTATGCAACTCCATTCTGCTGTGCGGTATGAGGCACAGTGTGCTCCTTCTTGATCCCTTCTGCCGAACAAAACTCCATGAACTCATTGGAAGTGTACTCACCCCCATTGTTTGTCTTCAACACCTGGATCTTCTTTCCTGTTTGGTTTTCCACGAGAGTTTTGAACTCTCGAAACCTTTCAAAGACCTTTGACTTGGCCTTCAGGAAATAGATCCAGGTCTTCTTGGAATAGTCATCAATGAAGGTTACGCAGTAACCTATGTTGCACGGGAACGGTTCTAGCCTTTTCATAAACTCGTTCCAGAGGTTCCCGCGTTCTAGGGAACTTGGGAACCGGAACGAAACGTCCTAATCCAATGGGAACGGTTCCGGGAACCTAGGAATGTTTAGGGAATTTCTTGCTGAAAAATTGGCAACCTAGGAACTTCGTAGGAGCTATTTCCGTCGGTGGGAACTTCTACAAGTTCCATAAAACTATGGGAACGACCTCCATGAGCTCTATAGACTAGGAGTTGAGTTACACATGCAAGTGAAATGAGTGGCGACCAACATTTCACACCCTAAACTTAATGAATGTTTCAAATCCGTGTACAGTCTGGCTGCTATATTTCCAAAGTTTTAGTGAATTTTAAATGCAACTAGAAGCATTATAATGTGGAAGAAACAAATAATGTCACAAAAAACAGAAGAGAATAGCAAGTGTGAGATAGTATATATATTGTTATTGTTATGTTTGTGTGTAGCAGTCCGTCGCGGGGGTTTTCCAACCCACCGGTCAGCTGCAAACATAAAACAAAGCTTGGACTAAGGGTATCATACGGAGGATAGAGGCAAATACATGGAGGAAGGGCTTTGGCTCTGTCTTTTTCTATGCACAGGAGGATGAACAAGTAAAAAAATATAAAAAAATTAATAAATGACATTTTTATATTACAAACTTTTCGGTGGGTAGTCTTTTTCCGACCGAAATGTGATGTGGATGATTTGAATTTGTGTTTTTAAAGTTTCAATCATTTAAAATTATAAGTAAGGCTTAGTTTTAGTAAAACTTAATCAATACTTTTATGTAAGTTTTAGTTACAAATCAAATTAATGAATACTTATAAATATAAATTAATATTTTATTTTTATATTTTTTTAATATTTTTTTATTGCCGTTCCCAACCTACTGTTTCTTGCAAATTTGGGGGAAACCTCTAAACATATTGAACACTCGTACCCACGTTCCAAAAACTTGTGCAACATAGGTAGTAACTGTAACCACTGAAAGAATGGACACTCATAGGTCTGCATACATCCGAATGCACCAAGTCCAGGGGCTCCATAGACTTGTGTTCACTCTGTGTGAAAGGCTTCCTGATGTTCTTCCCCATAGCACAACCCTTGCAGTGGTTATGCTTCTCCTCCTATACCTGAGGAACTCCAATGACATTCTATCTCAAGTGCTTCAGTGCTCCATGGTGCAAGTGTGCCATCCTCCTATGCCACAACTCAACCTGACTGTTGCTGCTGCTGCTGACTAGAGCCTTTGCAGGCTTAAAGTGTAGTCTACACACTTTCCTGCTCCTTTTGCCAATCACGCGATCCAAGCTCCTATTTGACCTCTTGGGCCTGATATACACTCTATGGTCACAGAACTTCACCTGATATCCCTTGTCCTCCATAGTGGAGACTGATACAAGGTTCTTGGTTAGTTCTGGAACCTATAACACATCAACAAAACTGAGGGGTTTCCCAGACTCCATCTCAAATGAAGCAGAGCCAACTCCATGCGCCTGATACCACGCATCATCAATTAGGTCAACGTGGATCCTTGTTCCACCCTCCTGCAAGTCTCTGAAGAATCTCTTCTATCCAGTCATGTGACTAGATGCTCCACTGTCGATGCACCATATACTGCTCCTTGTGGTGCTTGCCATGCAAGCTATCAAGTAGAACTCCTCATCAAAGTTCCTGTTGATCTCATCCACCTCTGTGGATCCAACCATCTGAGTGTCACTCTTATTCTTCCTGTCTGGGCACTGGGAGGCAAAGTGTCCCTGCTTGTGGCAGATAAAACACTTGACCTTTGACACGTCTAGGTTCTTCTTACCATCCTTCTTCCTCTTTGCCTTACCCTTGCTCTTCCCTGTAAGGGCTAGAGCCTCCTCATCCACAATCTGTGGGGCACTGCTGGATGAGCCTGATTCTTGACCCATGTGGGTCTCCTCCTTCACAAAACCATCCCATAGTCTCTGCCAATCAAGGAGCTTCTCCCAAGCCACAACACCTTTGACAAAGGTGTCTCATGGCTTAGAGAAGCCATTGAGGGCTATCCGAACTAGCTCCTCATCCTCAGTCTTAGAGCCAACAACTCCAAGCTCATCCTTGATCTGTGTGAGCCTTGTGAGATAAGGCACCATTCCTTCTCCCTTGGCCATCTTTGTGCTGCGCATCCTCTCTTGCAACACCATCTTTCGATTCTTGTTCTTTCTATGGTACATACTTTCCAAAGCCTTCCACATCTCTAATGCGGTCTTCTTCCCGGAAAGGTGTGGGACTATGTGGTTCTTCACCCCATCCAAGATGATCAACATGGCTTTGGAATCAATCTTCTTCCATGCTACTAACTCTGTTGGATCTGTGGGTGCAACCTTCGTGGAGTCAATGTGCTCCTCTGCATCACTGACGTCCAGGACCCTTGTGATACTTTCTTACCATGTGGGAAAGTTCTGAGCACCCTGGAGTCTATCCTCAACTCTCAATTGCACGACCGTAGTGAAGGGTTACCTCTCAATCAAGGTTTGTGTCTTCAATAGATCTACCCCTGATCTATCATTGCTACTGCAAATTTCTCAGCTTTAGCTCACCAGAGCTTTGGTACCATGTAAATTTTCCTTTAAAGCACAACTAGGGTTAAAACAAATTTAAATTTAATCAAAATAACCACACATGAACTTGTTTATAGTATGCAACGGATTATAAAATTGAGAACCATTTACTACATCAACCACATCAATAAAAACGAAACAATCTTTTTGGGTAGAAACCTCCAGACAAAACCAGTGCAACAGTATGAGAGGATATTTTTATTAAGAAAATACAAAGCTTTTACAATATCAGAAAATCGATTTATGCCCTAGAAGAAAAAATTGAAACACCCAAAAATCACCGAGAAACACCTGTGAGATGGCACAGTTCCCAAGGTAGCTTGCTGCTGTACAACTGTACGGTGTTGCTGCTGTTGCTGTATGTTGTACCTCCGCCAAAGTCTCTCGTCTCTCTCCTCTGCAATTTAGGGCTATCTTCCTAAGTTAGTGCTCCTTTGTCTTCTTCGCCAAAATTCTCTCTCTCACACTTCTTTCTTCGTCTCTATCGGAATGCATTTGTGTCCTCTCCACCAATTGATCTCTCTTTTATAACCTTAGGTAAAGCAAAAACCTTAATTTCACTTTCACTTAAAGTCAATAAACAATTAGATCACTTTAGCTATTTTCCAAAGTAAACTTTGGAAAAATAATTAAATATAATTGGCTTCCTAATTTAAGTCTTCTGCATGCAAGAACACATGCATGCAGGGAGACCTTCCTGGTTGCTGCTAGTTTAACACACCCATCATGATTCATGACACTATTGGACACCATTACGAGTATGAAATAATCCATTCTATCCTCAATTGTGGTTCTCCGTTGTGCATAATGTTCATCACTTGTATTTTCATTGTTGGATGTTTTTTAAGGCTTTTGTACTTTGGCTTATTTTTTCTTGTAGCATCCATAGTGACTAAATTTGTGATATATGGAAGTATCTTATTATTATTATTATGAGCCAATATTTTTATTACTTAATGACGTGGGTGATGATTTTGAGTTATGGGTTAGTATGAAGGTGTCATCTTTATGAGCTAGCGAGGAGGTTTTAATTATTTAGGTGAACAATTTTGTTCCAAAATGTGGTGTATTTGATCCTGCATGTGTATAAATTGGTCCCCTATCTTGATTTGAGTTATCATCATGAGTGGATGCATTCACATTGTGTATTGTGTGCCACTTACATCTTTGTTAATCATATGAACATATATGTAAATGGAGTACTAGTTGAATATTAGTTTCATATAATGTATACGTTTTTTAGTAAATTAAAATTTAATGTATTAAGGTTTTACTAAAGTAATGTATAGCTTCAATGTATTGGTAAAGTAAATTTTAATGGATAGCTTTAATGTATGGTTTGAATTATATTATAAGTTATAAACTCCAATTACAATAGTAATAAAGTTCCCCCCAGACATTTTATATTATAATACATAGTCCCCTAGTTCACAACTTTAATGTTTTTATAATGAGCATGGAATTATAGGTTTAGAATTTAACTTGTATAAAATAATTAATGTGAAACACTTTTAAATAGTAATTTAATTATAAGTTTCTTAATTATTTTATTTTAAGTATTACTGATTATATATATATATTTTAAATTTTTATATAAATTTTCTTATTAAAAATTATAAAAGATATATTTATATGGTTTGTACTTGCTGTTTCCCTCTCATATCTGGATCCTAGCTTTTCAAAAAATTGGTGGATCTGTATCATGGTACTTAGTGCATGTGGCCATTTCACCCACTATTTAATTTGTTCTCTCCACAACTCGATTTTATTTGATATTTTATGGTGCACAAAACTGCCTTTGAATACCTTCTTGCTTTCAATATTTACGATACTCCATAGAACAGAATTCACCTCTGTTATTTGTTTGGAGGATCTTAATGCTTCTACTTATCTCCTCTACTATTGCTTTAATTCTTTTAAATTAATCGAAGGCATTGGAATTCATTTTAACAAGACCCACTTTTTTCCTGAAAAATCATAAACAAATAACGATGTCTACCTTGCACCAGACAAAAACTGTTCTCATATGACCATAGATGTCTCCATGAACCAATTCCAACACTACTTTGGCCGTCCAACCCTTCCCATCTTCGAAAGCCAACTTATGTCTGGTTGATTGATTTTGTGCGTTGCCATGTCAGTGAATGCAGAACAAATCTGATTCTTTACAAGCTATAGAGATTTGATCGATCATTCATGGTTGCATAAATTCATTCATGATTTTTCTAATCTATTATATAATGATATTACCAAAGAGAAGACCATTGAACTGCCTGCAAACAGGTTGCCATATTTTAGTGTTCATTAAACTCCTTTATGTGGGTAATATGAACTTAGATATCATTGGGAGAATTCTTTAGATTTTAGCATGCGTGTCCAGGTTGCTTGTTATTTAAACTGTTGATGCTCATTATCCAAGCATTAGGAAGCTGATAACTTGAATTCCATTATATTCTAACATCATATTGAAATTGTGCCCAAATTTAATATCCAATTGACAGGGATTCTCTTTTAATTTTATAACAGCTTGTTATCAAGTTATTGGAGAACTTGAAGCTCATTTATTATTTTAGTAATCATGAAAATGCTAAACCTTCTTATTAGCTGGCCTACAAGGTAGTTTCATTTGGAAGAAATCTTATGGCCACACTTTTTGCTTACTCGTTTTCAAGTTTGTGCTTCTTTTGTCCAAATAAAAATAGCTGAAAATGTAATAATACTTGTTAGTTTTTCAAGTCATTATTGCTTCGTGGTAGTTTAGTTTCACTGCATTTTGTTGGACATCAATTTAAGCTCTAGACGAAATATCTGTTGTACTTGGATAACATATTGTTCTTGAAATGCAGACAATGTTTTTTCATCCTTGGTGGGTTTGAGGTTCACGTGGCAACTAGTGCCTGTAGGTTCAACAAATGATGTGACACCTCATCGGCTTGTTCATGTTCCACTGGTGAACACTCATTTGAGTGATTGTGGAGGTTTTTGTGGAGATATTGATACTCGAATTGCTCTTGAGGAAAGTGTAAGTAAATCTTCTGTTATCATGCTAGGGATTTGAAATATTTGATAAGATGCCCTTAGGATAGCAATTGGGTACTAAAATTGCAATTGATGCCTTTTTACCATGTGAAATGTGATTTTGTTTGTGCATGTTGTGTATACTTGTCCTTATGCAGTGTTCTTGAATATCATTTGGTTTGCTTTTGTAGGGTGTTGGTTCAGATCTCTATGTTATAAGAGGGATTGATATTGGCCGTGAAAGTGTAGCTGTGCGTTTAGCTGAACCAGAACTTGAACACTTATCAGATACGATTGTTTTGACTGTGGCAGAAGCCATGTCTCTTGAGCCTCCATCTCCTGTATTTGTCATTATTGGTACCCGTGTTCATTACACACTAAAAGTTCTTCGTCGGAATAAGCATGAAGGTTACTTCAAATCCTTGCTTCTCTTTCAAAAATGTTAAAAATCTGGATATGGATGCATTGAAAAAAATAAGAAAAGATCAAATAGTTGTAATTGTTTTGCCTGATGTTGGGATATTCTATTGGGTAATCCTGATATTTTATACCAGTGTACAATTTTTAACCAATAAGAAGCCTTTTTAACTCTGTATAAAATTACACTGATACTTTAAAATCTTTTAGGATCAATGCTGTGGACGATTGGTTCATATATTGATTGCTTTGTTGTTGAGAATGTCATCTTTTACAGGAAATGTTTTGGGCATTCATTTTTTGCATTCACAAGAGAAGAAGATCATCCTTTACGTTTATTTTTGGTAAAAAATACTTCTTATATACAGAAAAATATTTACATCGGCAAGAAAAATGAAAACAGAAGGGTATATAGTATATACATTGGAATTTACATTCTCTTCCTTAAAGTAACTAAAACCACTATAAAATCAGAATGAGCAGCATGATCTAACAGTTTGGCATCTTTAATCAGCATCATGTTGTCTTACTTCTTGAAACCACCAGTGTAATATCTGTATCCAGATATTCTCAAATAATTCGGACTAAACCCATCATTTCTGAAATAACCCACATATTGAATAATTGATAAATATAATGATGATGATTTTACGATTACAATGGTAAGGCTTATATAAGCCAATTCATGCATTTTCAAACATAAAGGCATGTCACTTGACTTTTCCTAATTAATTAATTATTTATTTCTATTTCGTAATTAATAATTAATAATATTAATATATATTAATATTGATATTTAATGTTATTATTTTATATATCTTTATATATCTTATTATGTTATATATATTTTTTATATAACAAAGTTGTTGTGTGATCCTACTTCAGAGACAATTGATGCCACAATCTACATGCAAGTGATTGGTTCGTTGATGTACTTGACAAACACGAGGTTGGATATATGCTTTGCGATGAACACTTTGAGCCAGTACATGGTTGAGCCAAGATGTGTTCACATGGTTGCGGCAAAGCACGTGTTGAGGTACCTGGAAGGTACGACCGAGTATGGCCTCAGATATGTGAGAGATCCGAGGATCTGCCTGCAGGGATATGGTGACTCTGATTGGGCTGGTAGTGCTACAGATAGGAAGAGCACTTTAGGGTGGTGCTTTAGCTTGGGGTCTGTTATGATCTCTTGGTGCAGCAAGAAGAAGACGAGTGTAGCCCTAAGTACAAGTAAGGCAGAGTATATTGTAGGCTATTCAACAAGTTGTGAGGTAGTGTGGCTTTGGAAGCTACTTGTGGGATTGTTCGATGTCGAGTTAGAAACAAGTTCTGTGAAGTTGTTCAAGAGCCCAGTATTCCACGACATGTCGAAGCACATCGAGATTCGATATCACTATATCTGAGATATGGTGCAGAGAGGAGCAGTGAAGCTCTAGTATGTGGCGACAGACGAGCAGACAACCGACGTATTGACCAAGCCATTAGCAAGAGTGAAGTTTGGAGTTATCCAGATTAATGTTCTTTGAAAGAGGGAGTGATGTGACATGTCCGAAAGATGTAGGTGCACATGGGCCACTCTCTACATGCGGGGAAGACACAGGAGGTCTGGGATGCTCTCCACTAGGTGGAAGACGCATATGCTCTTGGGATGCTCTCCACATGTCAAGAAGACGCAGGTGGTAGAAGGTCGGAATACATTTGGGCTACTCTCCATTACATGGAAGACACATATGTTCTTGGGCTACTCTCTACATGTCAAGGAGACTTAGGTGTGTGATGCTAGGCTGCTCTCCTCATGTCAAGAAGACGCAGGTTGATCGAGGGACGCAATACATCTGGGCTGCCCTCTACATGTTAGGAAGATGCATGTGTGTGATCCTGGGCTGCTCTCCAAATGTCAAGAAAACATAGATGTTCCTAGGTCGCTCTCTACATTTCAAGAAGACGCAGGTGTGTGATCCTGGGCTGCTCTCCACATGCCAAGAAGACGTAGGCTATTCGAGGGATGTGATATAGACACCTGGGCTTCTCTCCACATGGCCAAAGACACGTATGCTCCTGGTCTGATCTCCATGGGATGGAAGACGTAAGATGTCATGGGAACGTAATGTAGGCATACGGAGATGGGATGATGTGGATACAACGAGATCACAGTAGGAGATGTAGGTGATTGCTTTGGAAATGTAATATGTGGTCTTGGGTTGTACCTACTTGTTGGCTTGCTCGTAGAGATGATGAAGTCCTAAATGGGATCTAGACCTACATCTAGCATGAAAAAGGGCTGGCTCTGTAGAACTTCTTACGACATATAAATTCAGGAGATGTCACTAGTCAGTGGTCGACGAGATGAGAGTCGTTGCAACAGTGATGATGATGTCCAGCGATGATGATGATGTCCAGAGATTGTGTGCAATCGTGGTGATAATCGTGTCACAAGAATACCTTTATTGTTAAGAGGGAGTGTTGTTGAAAATGTAACTTTGGAAGATATTCTTCATTTTGTTGTTTTATTATTATATTATTATTGTACCTCCTTCGGAGACGTTTTTTGTCCGTTCGGAGATGTCATTGAGATATTTGGGCATGTAATAATATCGAGGTAAAACTTTTGTTGTAAGTCGGGGCAATAATCCCCAAAAGAAATATTGTAAAATGTATCTTTGGGTCTCCCAAAGAGAAGTTGGCCCAGTTAGCTTAGGAAGTCGGCCCTGTTGGGGTAAAAGGTCACCCACATGAAGTGTATAAATAGGGGGGCACCCTCCCTCATTTAGACACACTGCAAGTTCAAGCAAGTTCGCTCTAAGGAAGAGAAAGACAAGTTCGTTGGGGTAGAAGAAGAAGAAGCTGCAGAAGTTATCTTATCTCTTGGGTTTTGTATCTTTGGTTGACATTGTACTAAGTGACGAATCTATACTGAAGAAGTTGCCAGGTTTTTCCCGAGAGAGGGTTTTCTCAGGATAAAAATCTTTGTATCTCTTTTGTGCTCTGCTTGTCTATCTTTCAGTGATCCAATTGCATTAGATTATAGATCTGACATATTTGAATTAAAGTGCAAACTCTAACTTAAAGGCACAATTTTCAACAATAAACCTATCACCTTAGGTAAACCTATGCCAATTAATTGATGATGGTATAAGTTGAATATCACGTGTAGGTAATATGGAGGCATCAACATTAACTCGGGCACGGGGAATATGCATATTTCGGTTCCTTTCTTGAGGTACATCATTAAAGCGCGGGGAAACCCCCTCTATTGGAAGAGCAACTCTTCCAATCAAAATTACTCTTACCTCTCTTCTTGGTTCATGAGGCTCATTGTTAACTTCCTTTGGATGTGATGTTATGATTTGTTTAATTGATTCCCCCACAGTCCAAAAGTCACGGAAAACTCTCTTTACATCAGTGTAAATGGGGAAATATTGTTAGAATGATCACGCTATCGACTAGAACATTCTCCATGGGGCATTGGCAATTTTCCTTTTCTGGAAGATACTAACGTATTTCTTTCAACTTCATCTTTAAGAGAAGTTATATGAGGGATAGGAATGTGAGATGAATCATAGGTTTCTTCACTTAAGGGTATAGGTCTCTTTGGAGTCGGTAAGAAACTCGAGAAGTATGGAGGAGGTAGGTAGGGAAAGTTATCAAGACTTGTTCTGCGAGTGGGTTGCTGATGTTGGCTAATCATTTTGTTTTGAGTGTCACCTGAAGAAACTATAGTTTGAATTCCAGTCTCGGTCACTTGTGGAGGAGGATCTACTTGAAAAACAACTAGATTGTTTATTGAAAATTCCTCATCAGGTGCATCATTGACTAGAGTGTCTTCTTCCCAACTTCGATGGGTACGTTCCCTTATTTTCCTCTCAAGGTTATCTCTTATGTCTTGTCTTAGTTCCCTAATGTGGCGAAAACGTTTTTGTCTTAATTTTCGATTCATAAGATCATTTTGAATTGTAGACTCATTTTGTAGATTAGATCATGTACTTTCTAAAGACAATTGGATCAATGGGATCGATCGATTCATTCTTTTCTTCAGGCTCCCTCCTAACTTGTGGTGGGGGGATGATCTCATCTCTTCATCATCATCGATCTCCGTATCAGATCCTCTTTCTTTTTGTTTAGCCATCTCTTCTTCAAAGGTTACATCCCTACTGACTTCGATCTGCCTCGATCTTGGGATGTATATTTTATAAGAAACTATAGTTTGAATTCCATTCTCTGTCACTTGTGGAGGAGGATCTACTTGAAAAACAACTAGATTGTTTATTGAAAATACCTCACCAGGTGCATCATTGACTAGAGTGTCTTCTTCCCAACTTCGATGGCTATGTTCCCTTATTTCCCTCTCAAGGTTATCTGTTATGTCTTGTCTCAGTTCCCTAATGTGGCGAAAATGTTTTGTCCTAATTTTCGATTCATAAGATCATTTTGAATTGTAGACTCATTTTGTAGATTAGATCATGTACTTTCTAAAGACAATTGGATCATTGGGATCAATCGATTCATTCTTTTCTTCAGGCTCCCTCCTAACTTGTGGTGGGGAGATGATCTCATCTCTTCATCATCATCGATCTCCGTATCAGATCCTCTTTCTTTTTGTTTAGCAATCTCTTCTTCAAAGGTTACATCCCTATCGACTTCGATCTGCCTTGATCCTGGGATGTATATTCTATAAGCCTTTGAAATCTCACTGTATCACACGAATGTTCCCTTTTTGCTTGAAGGTTCGAGTTTCGTCCTTTTATCCTTGGGCACATGAATGTAGGTTGGGCAGGCAAAGATAAAAATGTGGCCCACTTTTGGCTTCACTTCCGTGAAGGATTTTTTTGGAGTCATGTTCTTCAAGATTTTATGAGGGTATCTGTTTTGTACATAAACAACTGTTCTAGATGCTTCTTTCCATAAGAACATCGATAGACTTTGGTCATGTATCATGGCTTTGGATGCCTCCACAATTGTTCGGTTATTCCTTTTTGCAACCCCATTTTGCTGAGGGTTGTAGGGAATTGTGAGCTCTCTCTTAATTCTTGTTTCCTTGCAGAAATCATTGAATTCTATAGAGGTATATTCTCCACCATTTTCTGATCTCAGGATCTTAATTCTTTTTTTCTGACTGTTTCTAAGTACTTCCTCGGATTCCTTGAATTTGCTAAGTCTTCCTCAGATTCCTTGATCTTGAGGAAGTATGTCCACGTCTTTTGTGAGTGGTCATCAGTAAATGTTACATAGTAGTTGTAACCACTCAATGAAGTAACCGTCATGGGTTCGCACAAGTCAGAGTGGATTAGATCCAACACTCCCTTGGTTCTGCTTTCACTTTTTGGAAAGGATCCCTTGGTATTCTTACCAAGTGCACATCCTCTGCATACACCATCATGGTCTACATGAAGCATTGGTAGACCTGTCACCATGTTCCTTAATGTAGGGAGAGCTTGATAGTTTAAATGAGCTAGTCTTTTGTGCCATAGCTCATTGATGTTAGTGGAATCATGGACTGGGGTTTCAACTAGTAGAGTGCTCAGATGATCCAAGCTTTCCTCCCTTACACCAATCACTTTTGCTGTTTCCATGCTAGAATTTTTGTGCCATGCAGCACATTTCCATATGCAAATGTAACTCTATATCCCTTGTCTTCTAAGGCGGAGATGGAGACAAGGTTTCTTTTCATACCAGGTACATACAACACATCGTTAAGATGCAGTAAGTCATTGGATTCTATTTGAAGAGAGGTAGATCCAAATCCTTTCACACTGTAGTTGGCATCATCTCCAAATACAATGCAGAGATTGGATTCTTTCTCAACAACTTTTGAAAGGTTCTCTTTATAAGTGACCATATGCTTAGAAGCACCACTATTTATGAGCCATGTATCACTTGTGGTGGGTACAGTACTTGATAATGCTGATATGAAGAAGAATTATGTATGTTCTTCATTTCTTTGTTTCTTGTGATGATGACCTTCTTCCACATCAGCTGTTGAAGCTTCATGCTTTCCTTTGTTTGAACTTAAACACTTGCTTCCATAGTGACCATATTTCTTACACTTATAGCATTGTATGTTTGATAGGTCCTTCTTTTCCCTACGATCTGGAGAAGGAGTTGGTCTCCTAGCTTGGTCCTTATGTTTGTGAAACTTCCTTCCGTTTCCCTTGCCTTTCTTGGCATGCGTGATGAAGGCTCGATGCTCCTCAACTTGAGGACCATGGAGTCTTTGCCTTGGTGCAATCTTTGTCTCTTCCTAAGTGCGGTTTGCCCATGACTTGTCAAATTTGGGCAGCTTGGTTTGACCACTTATGGTTTGGATGAAGGACTCCCAAGATGGTGGAAGACCATTTAGAGTGGTCATGACAAGTTCCTTTTCTGCAATTGTATCTCCACTGGACCTTAGCATGTTCCGGAGTTTAGATATCCTCATGAAATGAGGCAATTGATTCGGACTTAATCATCTTCATATTTGATAGTTGGTTCCTCAATGTGAGGGTCACATTGATGCTACTGTGTTCAAATAACTTCTTCAAGGTTTTAAACATCTTCCTAGCGGTCATCTTTTCTGAGATTGGTGGAACCAAGTGATCTATGTCTGAGTTTACTGGAATCCTTCTTGCTTTTGCATCACACTTTGTCCACTGGGACTTGGCTTCTTTTGCTTATGGTTCTAGACCTTTCTCATTGACAAACTTCAAGAGATCATTTTCTTCTAGGATGAGAAGAACCCTAGGCTTCTAGGATATGAAGTTTGTAGCCCCATCAAGACGATCTTCAACCTTCATTCCAATCATCTTGTTTGTAGATCAGGACTAGAAACCCTAGCAGGAGTTAGGTTAAAAATGAATTATGGAATTTAGTGACACTGAACTTACAGATAGATGCACCC
Organism: Pseudotsuga menziesii; assembly: GCA_001517045.1. NCBI lineage: Eukaryota > Viridiplantae > Streptophyta > Pinopsida > Pinales > Pinaceae > Pseudotsuga > Pseudotsuga menziesii. Next base: position 60,550 of record LPNX010033241.1, read on the forward strand.
TATCAAGGTGAGTTGAGGGAAGATGAGGTCGGGCCAAAACAGTGGTGGGAAGCCTCTGAAACTTGATGCCCTAGTTTCTTCCGGTAGTGTCCTGTAGTAAAAAAATGAAACTTCTCCAAATTTGATTATGCTTTCACCAAAAGATGCGCCTCCCCTAGAGCTAAGTTTCCACAACTCTTTTTCTGCTGAAGAGATGAGGGAAGGCCTTGGAAGGTCAAACCCTAGCTTCCGACAACGACCTCTTCTAGAACTGCTCTGATGCCATGTTATATTTTACAAGATTATAGTAGTATAACTTAATTGTAAAGGGACATTATGATCTTTAGAAGAAAGACAAAGCACAGAAACAAAGAACACAAGAATTTATCTTGGGAAAACCAATCGGGAAAATCCGAGCTATTAAGCTAATAGCTCTTGAGAACATAGAGAAGAAGAAAGAGAGAGAAAATGTCTCTCTAAGATACAACCCCCAAAAAACACTCTCCTTGACTGTAGTAGCACACCCTTTCAGCTAGAGCGAACTTGCCGTGAGTCGATGAAATAATGAGGGGCGCCTCCTATTTATACTGATTTTCCAAAGTGAAAAATTACTGGGGCTGACTTACCTTGGGGAAATACAAAATAGCTTTGTTTTTATTCTTTTCTTGTATATTCTTTCACCATGGTTTACGTTGATTGTTTCTAGTTTTTACATGAGTATTTACATCAGTATAATCTCCCGTAGGAGGTACAAGGAAATGCAATACAAGTACAATATGAATAACTTCTGAAGTTGCACAAGTTCCAACAATGGCCTATTTCTTGAGGTGTGTTATTGATCCTTTGCAATTGGATGGCATCATAGCACTATCGAGTCTCATATTTGGTTGAGTGCCCTCCTTGCTTTTATCTTGTGGCAAATGTGGTGGCATTCTAGTGGTTTGTAGATGGGGTTATCCCCATCTTCATGGGTTGGTTATCTATTATAGACACTATGTTCTTGAGGTTCATAGTTTATTTGTTGATTGATGGTTTCCTTTTTTCTTGGACCTATCTTCCACATGTGGATTGATGACATTGGAGGTTGAGTTGGTTGATATGTGGACATTCATTGTACGTGTTGAGGTCATTCCTTACATTGATGAGCCATTACACATGGATCTATTTTTTGGTTAAGGGTTTAATCCCTTGAACTATTATTCTATCTTTTGGACATGTTTTGATAATGTAGTACATTGGATCTTGAGCTTTTGGAGGTGATGTCCTAGATTGAAGGACTATTGTTGGTACGTGGACGTCATCTTGAACCTTTTGGAGGGATGTACTAGCTTTGGAAGAAGTTGTCTTTTGATAGAGTGACCAAAATTGTGCCATCTCAATGCAATTAGATGTAGAGTGGCCGCTTCAAAAAGTGGTTATAATAGAAGATACAATAAATATTGATGAAGTTGCCAAATCTAGAACTGTCATTTAAAGGGCGACACCTCTTTTTCCACACGTGCCTTTTCAAAAAGAGTGTATGCCTTGGGAGTCTTTTGCTCATAATTTTATGTCATATTTTGAGGGAGCGTTCAACATTTTTCGAGTTTATTCATGGGGACATCTACTTTGGAAGGTGCGTTGTTGATGTTTGATGCCTATTTGTTGGAGCACTACCTTTGGAGGCTATGCTTTGACTTCTACTTGTCATCCTTCACCCTCATTTGATGGAGGCACCCTCTTTCTTGGGCCTTTTCCTTGGTTTGAGCTTGTACATCCAACGTTGACCACATTATTTCATGCATATTATAATTTATTAGAATAATTGGAGTATTTTGTTTTTGTTTACTCCATTCTAGGCTAGATCTAGTGTTTTATTATTATTTTATTGTAGAAGGAAGAGTAACTTAAAGCTATATAAGGCTCTACTCTCTCCTTCATTTGTCACTGTTGGATTTTGAAAGCTCTCTCTCTTTGGAGCGTAATAGACATATTTTTCTTGGCGCAACTTTAAGTGCAATGGTTTCTTCTCCATTCAAAGTGTGGCATCATTTTTGCTATTTCTTAATGTTGCTAATGAATTGTAGAATAGCAAGAACTTGTTAATTAGGGCCAACTGAAGGATAGAATTTGTCCCATTGGAAGGGTTGTGAGAGAAAAGACTCCTTCAATCCTTTGATGATTTATTCATGATTATATTACATTGCTTCTAGCATCTTTCTAGCGTTGTTGTTTTCTTGTACTTCATTGCATAGTTCACACCCTGGTTGACATTGTTTTCATGTGCCAGTGTTCTTGGGTCCTCCTAACTGATTTTTACGTTCTTTTTTTAGCATGTTAGGGTTTATTTGTGGCTTGTGAACGTAGTCCTAATTTCCCTAACTTTTCATGAACTCACCCTTTTCCTGGACTAGTCTCCTTTGACTCCATTTACCCTGGGGATTAGCACTATAGTCTTCATTGTCCTCACATTACCTTTTTATTTACTTTACTATAACAACAATTTTTTTTTGCTAAGGCCATCTCTTCATATTACCTTGTGCCTCATTCCCAAGCTTAAGCAATCCTTATAACTAGAGAAGCCTCCATTGAGTTGGAGAAGAGACAATTTAAAGTGTAGAGAGGTGGTTACCGGGTTGACAATGGGTAACAGCTCTAAGCTGTGGTTGGGCTAATATTGTTCTTTTGGGCTTTATTCACAAATGCTAGTTTGAGCTGTAACTCATTCTACATTGATTAGATTTCTACTTCTAGAATTGTCATCATAGAAAGCATATCGCATAACTTTAGATTGATATTAAAAAAGTAAAATGTTTTTGAGCAATTTAGTATCGTAGTTATAAACTTTTATAACATATAATTATTGATATTTGCTGATATAAGTAGATCCCTATCTACAATCTCCTCCATTTATCTCCAAAGATTCTTGAGAATTGTGATTTTCTCATTTAAAATACTATGAAATCCTATCCATCCTGATTGATCCTTAGATATAGGATATCAGATGAAGATCTTCATGGACCACAACTTTATTCTTTCATTGAGCTCCTTGCAAGGATAGGAATTGAGGATTTATAATTACAATTGCTCTTGTTGCAGAGAGATGTTGAAACCTTTCTTTGTTGTTATTCTCAACTAATTCTTTCTTTGAAAGTGGAGTACACAAAGAACCCACCACAAAAAAGGGAAATAAAACAGAGGTAATAGGTATACAACTTAAAACATTTGGAAATGCCCTGGAAATGTCTTGCAAAAGTTTTTATATCTAGAAAATGCTTGGAGAGGTTTCCCAATACTTTCTATGTGCATTTTGGAAATAAGTATGTTTCTGAAACTTTTTTTGTAGGGGAAATCATCGCTATGGAGAAATTTCTGATAACTTAAAGATAAACTGAACGATTGAACCTTTATGGCAAGTTACCTAGTTGTGATTATTATTTTGATCTGTTTAATACCAGAATAACCAATTTTTGTTGTAAATGAAACGATTTTGATGTATAAATCTTTCCACTTGAGTAGATGATAAACCTTACATGGACCCATAACATGGGGGATCTTGGTTGATTACCTCCTTTTAGCCCCCTTTGTTCATTGGGGCATCAAACACCCAACTAATACTTTTGTCACAGGCACAAACAATAGATCAGTGAGACAATGCTTGATGTGAGAGACCACATGGTTACCTTGACCTGCTATTTTCCACACCTGACATAGACCGACTGCTACCCTTCCTCGTTCCCAGTGCAGATCACAGATGCTTGTCATCATGTTTCTCTACTCTGTGAGAGATTCATCCACCTTGGTTGCAAGGAGAGCTATGAAGGGTTCCCAACTCCTTCCCATAAGATAAAGCAATTGTGCCTTCTTAGTCCTTGCCACTATCTGGTGGACATTAATAGGTTTAGCATTGGTACATTCTTGGTGGTTGATAGGGATGGTAGCTCTTGTTCTAACTTTGACAGCAATTAGGATGGCATCTTGTGGAGAATCTGTGGTAAGTAAAGGTATATTGTCAACGTGTCGAGCCATCCTTGGCTCATCTTCAGGACATTATCGATGCCTGAGATGATCAATGAATCTCATTTCATATAAATATAGATCAGTCATAGGAAGCCGACAGCTAGGGTTTTTAGTGAAGTTTTTTATTATAAATTTATAATTTATAATTTTTATTGTAAAATGTTTAAATTGAGTCAATGTTATAAAATGTTTTTTTATTTTAATTTGATGTTATCAAATGTTTTTGTTTTAAATTTAATTTTAAGATATTAAAGTTTTAAATTTTTAATTAATGTTACAATCCTTTAGTGTTATTATAAAGTTTTAAAAAAAGTAATTAAACAGTTATTATGGATATATTGACTTTTTAATTTTTCCAATTTAAAACTTTTTATTAATTTATAATTAAATGTTTTTTAAATTGTTATGTTTATGAACCGAAGATATTAAAAGTTATTAGGGTTATATTCACTTATTAATTTATCCAATTTAAATTTTTAATTAATTTGTAATTAAATGTTTTTTATTTTATAATTAAATATACAAATGTTATGTATTTGATGTTTTGTAGAGTTATACTTTATATAAACCTAAGTTTAGTTTTTTAATATTTTAAGTTAGGTTTTTTAATGTTTTTTTAAAATTTTAATTTAATTGAAGTTTTTAATTATTTAACTTATTTATTTTAATTTTATTAAATTTTAATAAAAGTCTTTAAGGTTAAATGTAAATGTTCAAATAACTTTTTAGGTTTTGTTAATAGGGAAATTAGTTAGTTTGGTTTGGCTTAATTGAGAAAGGTTAGGGAGCCACGACCTGCTGATGGTCAGGCCATTATCCCTATTCAAACAGTTGGGGTGTTTTATGATTTCTATAGCCTCCCTAATCCTTCTCAAGGACCAATTATCAACGCAAGCCAAAACTTTCATGTCTTTTATCCTAATTGGGTGTTTTGTGCCATGGGAGTGTTGAGCTAAAGCCGATTTCTGTGTTCTATTCAGCCGGATGTCTGCGCAGTGTTCTTTCACTTGTGTTTTGATGGATCTCCTTGTTTCACCGATATAGGCCTTCCCGCATTCACATGGAATCATGTAAACACCCTTTTTAGGGAAGGGTCAATTGGGTCTTTGATTGTTTTTAGGAGTTTCTTGATGTTGTTTAGGGGTGAGAACACAGAGTTGATACTCTTCTTCTTTAAGTGTTTTGCAATCCTGTCCGTCACACCTTGAATGTAAGGAAGAAAAGCCTTGTGTTCACCTACCTTCTTTTCTTTGAGACGTCTAGATTTTTTCGTTTTGGAAAAAGCCCTTCTGATTTGGTCCGAGTCATAGCCATTACTTAAGAACACGTCATGCAAGTGTTCTTTTTCAGCTTCAAGGTGTTCTGTATCTGAAATCCTAATGGCGCTGCTGATCAAGGTGTTTACTTACTGCAGATTCTCCACAAGATGCCATTAGCAGTCACTGTGGATTCTTAGCCAAAACTAGCAAGTAGGATGTCACTCTTCCTCGACATTCTTAGTCTTGGCCTCTCTAGAGGATATCTTCAGGGTCATCCTTGGCATGTGCAAGGTAGTTGATATGGATGAGGGCTATTCTTGTCACTTTGATCCCTAATAGGGTGTTTATTTTACTCAACATTCTAGTCACAAATCAGTCACTTCTATTCTCATTTCGAATGCTGATGTTGAGCTAAGGCCTCATGCCGCTTAGGGTTTCACCTTTGGTTGGCCTAGCCCTTGTTCCCTTTTTTCTTTTTGGCATTACATGTTCATGTTGTATCCATGTATTTTGCTAGGTTCACTAATTATATGCTTCTGGAATAACGTTGCACAATGTTTCTTTTTTTTAATAATGGGGGAATCGGTAACTGGGCGGTTCTGGTACTCGCGTGACACGGGGTCCATTCCCGTCGGTTGCCACTATAACCCCAGGTGCGTCCACATAGCCTGCAAGCATGGGGCACGGATAAGTCGGGGTGAGATTTGAACTTGAGACCTCCGTCACAACATTCCTTCATTTACACGGCACTTGCCAGTCAGTCTACACCCCTACAGGCGTTGCACACTGCTTTAGGTTCTCACCGCTGATTGTATTTTTGTGTCCTAGTGACCTACTTCTTGGTTAGTTTTTGGACATTAATAAAATTATATCTTATCTTGTCTTGCTGTAGGGGTTTCTTCTTTTGATATATTATCTAGTACACTGTCTAGAGTTTACTACTTTGAGTTCACCCTATTTGTTTCTTATTGTGTAATCTTTTCCTGTGGATTCTGGCAATTGTCTAGGCACTCCTTATTGCTGTTTTTGTGAGTCTCTTTGACCTATTTTAGTCATTTGTGGACATCAATATACTTTTCTTTTATTACAACTCGTTTCATTTTGAATAGTGTCTTGGTTATTAGCTGGTTTGTATTGTCTACTGGAATCATTGGAACTTCGGATACAGTCAGAGTTTTTGTGGGTCTCTTTGACCTATTTTAGTCACTTGTGGACATCAATATAATTTTCTTTCATTACATCTCATTTCATTTTGAATAGTGTCTTGGCTATTAGCTGGTTTGTACTTGTATATGGAATCAATGGAACTTTGGATACAGTCAGAGATACATCTTATCTCCTAACTTTCCAACTTCCAATTTGATGCAATATTTTTTCACTCAGTATGTTCTAGGATTCCCCTTTTTTTGGCTAAAGTGTGTTGTATTGCATTTTCCGAGGATTCTGCTTGTAAATTTGTTGTGTTGTATGATATATAGATGTTTTGAATACACTGACACACAGACACACAATGGAATATTTTCCCCATCATTCGTAAATTTGAGATAACTGATGCTTCTTTTCAAGATTGTTTTGTGCCTGGATGTAAGCAGATACTTAACTGATGCATGATAATATTTTCTATTTGTCTCTATTTATTTATGTTACTTATTGATATTACTGGTAAAAAGGAGGGAGTTAGCTTGTTAAGGTTTGCTATTGAAAAACATACGGTACTGTTATCTTGATGTATTTTTGGCTGATAACCCTTTTTTTTTTTTTGCAGTTGTTAATTTACCATCTCCAAATCATCATTGGGTTGTAACAAACAACTCGGTTGCTTCTATTGATCCTGCAATGGGCATAGTTGATGCGGAAGCTATTGGAACTACAAACATTGTTGTAGAAGACTTGAGAGTTGGTGGGCACCAACAGACGGCAGCACTGCATATGGTTGTGCCTAATGAATTGCATTTATATCTATCATCATTTACTAGACTAAGGGGTGTTTCGCATGGAGAAGATCTTGTATCCTCTACAACACCATGGTATTTTGTCGTAGGTCGGGAATATGTTGTTCATCTCAAGGCATTTTCCTGGCAGTCCAGTGCTCAACCTCTTTATTTGACAGAGGTTTGTGTTACAGAAACCTTGCTAATTTTAGTTACACAGTATCTAAAAGGTTGGTTCTTCAGCTATTAATTTTTCTAGAAAATTTTCATCTAGTATCCTTTTCATAGATAATGAGAAATATCAACTAGCTCAAGAATAATTTGCTTTTATTCCACATCGATAGTAATGTATCTCTATAGTGGCATATATGTTGCAATTACCCTCCATATTTATACCCTTCTTCTTAATTGAGTGTGTGTGTGATAATGTTCAGTTGGGTATTTGTTGTGAATATAACTACATAGATAACAATTGTAAGATGGATATGATTTATGAGGCATTACCTGCACCAAAAGATCTGCCAATCTGGAAGCTAGCCTTGGGATACAAGTTCCTGGTTGATGTGATAGAATCCTCGCTCACCTTGATACTAACATTACCGGTTGATTTGGTGCAATGCCTCATGGGCCATCATTGGCTTGTGGTTGATTTCTATGTCATGTTACAAGCTATCTTTACAGTGGCATATCCTTATGTTGGGATTTCATTCACATTAATGCTCTTCTCAATTGTATATGTGTTAAACATTGCTGTGTAGTGCATGTGTTGTGAATAATACCACATGGATAACAATTATGAGATGGAGATGGTTTACAAGGTATTGCCAGCACCAAAAGCTTCGCCAATCTGCAAGATGGCTTTGGGCTGCAAGTCCCTTGCTTGATGTCATGGCATCCTCCTTTTCTCTGGGAGTAACAGTGCTCATGGTTTTGGTAGTCATTACTTGTGAGCCATCTTTGGCTTGTGGTTGTTATCTATTTGATGTTGTTCACTATCTTGAAACAACAAAATGGTAAATATGTACATGGAATATAATTTATAAAATTCTCTGAGATATGGTAAAATACATTTGAAGCTTAGGCTTATATAAGCCTTAAAGGTGACTGTTGGCAAAAAACACTATCTTTCTTAATAATTTTTTTTTATGTATTTATATAGTTTTAATACATTGTTATTTATATGTATTTTTTATAATTTAATCATTATTTATTTTATTTTTAAAATTTTTATGCATATAACATTGCCGCCTTATTTTAAGATGCTTTGTCCATAAAGCAAGCCAATGATGGATATTGCTGAAGGAACTTCTCTGTTTCCCATAAGGCGTCTTCTTCTAGGCAATTTGTCAACTTAATAAGGTATTCTTTGATGATGTGAGAACGCAGTCTTCTTTCTCTAATGTTAATGATGGCTTCTGGTTCTGATACAAGTTTCCCTTCATCGTCCAAGGTAGGAAGGATCGACTGAGCAGATTGATGTTGACCCAATAATTTTTTAAGATTTGAAACATGAAAAATGTTGTGAACTCGACTCTTATCTGCTAGTGCAATTAATATGCTACTGGGCTAGTTTTTCGAATAATTTGACATGGTCCATAGAACTTGGGAGCCAATTTATTCTACCCTTGTTGCTTAAGTGACAATTGCTTGTATGGATGAAGTCTCACAAATACCCAGTCTGCAGTTTCAAACTCTCTTTCTGTTCTATGATGTTCTGCTTGCTGCATCATACGATTTTGTGCCATGGTTAAATTATCCTTGAGTACTTGCATTTGTGGAAATTGAACCCAAGCAATAGAACAATAACACTCACAAAATTGTTAATCAAACATGCAAAATTCACAAAAAAGAGACTGAAATTGGAGCATAACACAATCCTGTATTGAATAAGTGTACATTGGGCAACCTCATAAAGTAATAGGCTGTCCAAATATATAATTACATCAGAGATTCGAAAGCATAAGGATGCTATTCGAATTGGACAAAATGCAGGCTTACTAAACTAGTGAAAATCCCCCATAGGTGCATAAAACACTTTCCTAATCTGAGAAGATGCTCACGAATTGGTTGAATGAGTTGTACTAGCTTTTCCTTTTTTGCCTTAAAACTGCTAAAAGCAAGGTAGCTTTTAGAAAAAATCAGAACTGCGCTTTTGCTATTCTGGAATTACAGCAGAGTTGCCAAAAATGATTCCAGGATGTTTCTAAAGCGCTCCTTAAGCCAGTTTTAGCATTTGTTGACTTCTAAGTGCAAGTGGATGCCGACTAGCATAGTAAGGAATCTAGGGATTTAAGAATAAAAAAAAAATGATTAATTAATGTCACAGTAACTATGGTTTTGATTATTCTAACACCCCCCTTTAAGCTTGACTTTATGTGAAAATATTAGAAAAATATAGGGCCTAGCAACAAGGCTTAGTCACCCTTTACATACTACTTGTCCATACAACCAAGGAAAGAGGCAAAAACCCACTAGGAAAATCCTCCCTTAAACATGGACACAAAACAAAATTTTGGAAATCTTGTTATCAATCATTCTTCACCACATGATCAGCAATCCCCAGCAGTGATTTGAGATTACTGAAGGTCTTCTCACAAAACACCTTGGTGAAGATATCTGCTACTTTCTCTGAAGATGCGCAGTAGAGTAGAGTAATGGTACTATCACGCACAAGATCCCTGGCATAGTGCATATGGATCTCAATGTGCTTGGTTCGTTGTCTCTAAACTGGATCTGTGGAGATTCGAATGGTGCTTTGATTGTCACAATAGATGACATTGGAAGTCTCTGATTCGATCCCACATTCTCCAAGTATCCCCCGCAACTTCAAACATTGAGTAGCTGCATTCACAACTCCTCTATACTTTGCCTTTGTAGATGAGAGTGCTATGGCACTCTGCTTCTTACTTGACCAACTGATTGGTCCATCTGCAAGCATGAACACATATCTTGAAGTAGACTTTCGATCTGTGTTGTCACCTGCCCAATCACTGTCAGTAAATCCAACTAGCTCTAAGTCAGATTTTGCTACATAGAAAATCCCATGAGTTCTTGTTCATTGAACAAAGTTTAAGATCCTCTTGGCTGCTCTCCAATGGATCTCATGAGGTTGATCCATGTATCTGGAAGCCACACTAACTGCATAAGATATGTCATGTCAAGTATGTGTAAGATAAAGCAATCACCCAATCAACCGCCTATACAGTGTGTTATTTACCAAAGGAGAAGAACCTGCTTCTTCAAGCTTAACTCCAGAAAGGAAGCTTGAATCCTTCATGCTAAACTTGTTGAGCAGATCTAAAGCTTACTTAGACTGATGAGCTTTGATTCCATGTTGGGATTGAGAAATTTCGAGACCCAAGAATTGGCTCAAAGTTCTAAAATCTGTCACGGAAAAGGCATGGTTCATTACATCCTTCAAGGAGGCAATCTCTTTCTTCGAACTTCCTGTTATCAATAGGTCCTCCACATATAAAACAATAATCATTTAAGAACCATGTATCAACTTCAAATAGACATTCAGATCAGATTTGCATTGAACAAAATTTAGTGACAACAGAAAGCCATCAATCTTGGCATACCAAGCCCTGGGGGCTTGCTTTAGCCCATACAATGATTTCTTTAACCTGCATACTAAAGATGGATTAGATACAAAACCTTATGGTTGCTGCATATAAATCTCTTTTTTCAGATCTCCATTTAGAAATGCACACTTCACATCCATGTGATGCACCTCCCATTGCCTTGAAGCTGCAATGGCCAAAGCTAGCCTCATGGAGTCTATCTTTGCCACTGGTGCAAAGGTTTCATTGTAATCAATACCTTGAACTTGTGAGTAGCCCTTAGGTACCAATCTTGCCTTATATTTCAAAGGTGAACCATCAACAACAAATTTTGTTTTATAAACCCACTTATACTTTACTAGCTTTCTCCTTGGGGGAGATCAACTAGTTCCCATGTGTTGTTCTTATGGAGGGAGCTGTATTCTTCCTTCATGGCTGTTTGCCATCTTGGATCATCTGATGCATCTCATATGTCTGAGGATCATATTAAATTATCAAATAACACTTCTTAGCAAAGAGGGGATCTTTCACAAAAAGGGCACTCTCAAATTGAGATCTAGTCCTCCTAGTGTCACTAGGATTCCCAGCTAGTTCCCTAGTTGCATGAATGGTCGTTGCTGCCCATTTTGGTCTTGTAGGACTGTTAGGATCTGCAATTAAATCATCATTATCAAACATATCTGAATCAACAAACTCATTAGTCTTTTCACTTACAATCAGTGGTTGTGGTGATGAAGAGGACTCTCCAACTTCAACTGCTGCTAAAGGCTCTTCTTCAAACTGAACACTCATTTTGATGAAGGCATTGTTAGTGCTCAAGTTGATCAGCTTGTACCCTTTTGAATCTTCAGAATACCCAACAAATAGACACTTTTGGCTTTGGGGTTGCAAAGCCTTCCTCTTTTCAATTGGAATTCTAGCCCAAGCATTTGAGCCAAAAATCCTGAAATGGGTCACATCTGGCTTGTGCCCACTCTAAGCTTCGAAAGGAGTAATACCATCAAGTTGCTTGAGACACACCCTATTCTGGATATAGGATGCATAGTTTATTGCTTCAACCCAAAACTTTGGTGACAAAGCTTTAGACTCCATCATACAAGTTGCCATCTCCTTGAGTGCTCTATTCTTCCTCTCAGCAACACCATTTTGCTGAGGTGTGTAAGGAATAGAATGTTGCATTTGGATACCTGCATCTTCACAATAATCGATGAACTTAGACTTGACATACTCACCACCATTGTCAGATATGAGGATCTTGAGTTTCCTCTCAGATTGGTTCTCAACCAAGACTCGAAAGACCTTGAAGAGGTCAAAAACTTCAGACTTGTGTTTTAGGAAGTAGACCCAACAATACCTAGAAAAGTCATCTATGAAGGTCAGTGCATATTTGCCTTGACTCATGGACATATGAGGGAATGGACCAGCGATGTCACTGTGGATTAACTCAAGGGGAGCATAGGTTCTCTCATGACTAGATCTCTCATACTTGTGCTCTAGGTGTTTTCCTAGGATGCAACCTTGACAGACTCTCTTAGAAAACTTGATCTTTGGGAACCCTATGACCATGTCTTTGACACTCAAATCTAAAAGATACTTGTAGTTAAGATGGCCAAATCTTTCATGCCAAAGCTTGCTTGCTTCATTAGCATGAGTGAGAAGAGTTGAGGTGTTTGAGAAAGGTAGGAAATGGAAAAACTTGTATACCTTCGAATTGTGATCCACAACACCTTTTGCTATGACTTTACCATTTGAAATCTCTGTGATTTCAACTTCATTGGGGGAGAAGATGACTTTCTTAGGAGACCATGGTTCCTTTCATTTTACATGCTCAAAGCCTATAAAGGCGAGCTTCATTTGTAATTGTATTCATCATCTAATATATATGTAATATCCCAAATCCCGATATTTTCTATTTCTAAATAATTATGCGGATACAACTGGGCTTACAAACTGCCAGGCAAAAATCCCTATTTTATAGGAAAAATTAGGGTTAGGGTTTGTGAGATAGAATGCACACTTACCACTGATAACGAGCTGGACTGCTTCAGATAAAGTCTGCAAGTACTGAGAACTGGATCGGAGAGGAACTGATCTCTCCTGCCTCCGGTGAATGCCCTAGAAGCAATACGCCCAACCAGAGAAAAAGGTGACGCCCTCAAGGAAGGAGGTTTTCGATGGATCCGCCGATTTGCAGGGCTGATAGCCTTGCTGTGTCGGAGAGATTGGCTGGAGTATACTGAAGTTCTGAACCCTCTAAGTAGGATAGCGTCTAGGTTCTATGAGGCAGCTGCTCACGCCCCTGGTGGTCCGGAAATGCTGATAACTCCTTCGGATGAGCTCAGATGGAGCTGATAATCGCGGAGTGCCGGAGTATGTAGCTGGTGATAAGACTGGTGCTTGAGTTTCTGAAGGAAACTGAGAGCTGGAGGCCCTACAGCTGATTAGGGCTTTCTGGCTGAAAACCCCCTCTTACGGCTGCACCGTGCCACTGCAACAATCTATACCCTATGCTATATAACTGATGAATGAACTGAAGAACAAGTGGTGAACCAGTATGGCTTACCCGTAATAAGACTAGGACAGATGTTTCACTGCCGAAATCCTGTTAGCTGAAGACTCCGTCTCCAACCCCAACTGCTGTGCTGCTATCCAAGTGCTCCCAAAATAATAATAATCATAAGTGAGGTCTCCTCTTGCTTTACCCTCTATTTATAAAGTTCATCTGCGCAAAACCTAATCTTTGACCTAATTAGGTCACTTTATCTTCTAATTTGCCGTTGACTTGCATGCATGCGGATGGAGACCTAAAAAGAGCATGGTCATGCATGAAGGTGGCCTTTGGCCCAGGTGGCCCTTCTTGACCAAGTGAGGATGCCCTAGATCTTCTATGGATGGCATCAGTCCTGATCTGATTCCCTAGCTATCAGTAACCGCTCGAACCCACAGGAATCACATAGGTTAGCGGTATGGGCCTCAAGGCCTAAAAGGAAGAGGACATTACAGTCCTCCCCGCTCGAGATTGCTTGTCCTCAAGCAACTTCAAACTGGGATGCTGCAATACCTATTCACCTTCCCAAGTGGCATCCTCTGGTGGTAGTTCTTTCCATTGAACCAAATATTCTTTGATCACTCTGTTCCTGAGCTTCCTCTCTCTAGTCTGTATGATCCGTTCAGGAATCAGTATCAGCAGTCCTTCATCATCTAAAGGGGGCAATTCAGTAGATGGAGCAATGTGTTGCCCCAGGGTCTTCTTCAGGCTGGACACATGGAACACATTGTGGATTTTGCTTTCTCTGGGCAGCTCTAGCTCATATGCCACCTCTCCCACCTTCCAAATGATTTTGTATGGTCCAAAGGGGGAGGATCCATTCAGGGTCTTCATTGGAGCTTCATCATCCGGGTTGGCATCACCTTTCAGGTTCTTGTTGACTGTATCTTGGTAGCTGATATCATAGCCATAATTATTGTACTGTTTACTCTTTGCTGGTCATAATAAAAGTGCCAATATTATCTCGCCATTGATATGTGTTATGGAATGTGTCTAAAGTGTTTGATGAAATGTCTATGAGAATATATGTTGTTGGTGAAAGTTATAAATCAATGTAAAATTGATTAGGGTTGACAAATTCATAGATTTTGTGATCATCCCGGATCGGGGATATTACACAAACTATCCAGAAAACAAATTCTACTTGAGGAATAAGAAACAATTACAAATTCGTTCCCCATCACAGTTGAAAATTAAGTCATTCCAACAGAAAAACAAGCAACAAGAAATCCTAACCGACGCCCAAATTACAAAAAGCATTTTGACCAATGACGGGGTCAAAATGAACATAAACAAAAGGGTTATAAACTCAAAAGTGAAAGTGTTGATGAAATTGTCTTTGATGCCAACATGGAATTGCAGTTGCCCCACAGGTTGTCATTGATGACACCAAGTCCCACTTGCAGTGCACAAGTATATATGATCCTGGAACTCTCTCACCTAGTGGCTTGGAGCCCACACAGAGATGGTTTGTGCTTTGAAGTACCTTGTACCCAGTTGACAAGGTCCTTGTACCCACAAGGTTGGATCTTGGAGCCACCACCTTGTTGACAATGCTGAAGGCCCTATTGATGATGCTGAAGACCCTGGAGAGGGTGCTGAAGCCCTTGAAGATGATGCAGAATCCCTAGATGGGTTGGAGAAGCTTTGATGACCCATTATGTGGTCATTCATGCCTTGATTGTGTCATGGTACCCCAGGAGAAGGTTTGGCAATCCCATAGGTGATGTCATGATGGATCTTGACCCTTGAGGTCTCCTGGTGTGGGTGAGGTGTTTGAAGAAGCCCATGAAGCCTTCTGCTTGATGAAGAAGCTCTTAAAAGAAGTCCTTTGACTCACACTTGATGTTTTGATGGTCCTTGCACTCTTGAAAGTGATGATGTGGTCATTGTTGTCTTGATGAAGACTCTGAACCCTTGATGATGACCTTGATGCCCTTGGTATAGTCATGAAGCCCACTGCGTGCACTTGATATAGTTAGATGGCATGATGAACCTTGAAGGAGATGATAATACTTGAAGATGGTCCTAAGTGCATAAGGAAGACCTTGCATGCACTTATATGATGAATGGCCATGAACTTGCATGGAGGTATGATGAAGAAGCTTTTGACGAGGCCCTTGAACCCACAAGATGGTCTTTAGGCCCACATGTTTAATGGTGATGTTGTAACTTTATCTTTGAGGTCTTTGATACTCATAGCGATCAAGGACACAATGATGGTAGACATCCTTGAAGAGGCTCATGTGTGCGAGGAGCCCCTTGCCTTAGGAAGAAACAAACAACCCTTGTATGTGGCTCCTTGGTCATACATGGTGATGGGGTCCTTGCTACACCCTTGGTCCTTGTTGATGTGAAGTTTGTTAAAGTGAAGACCATCGAATCCCTCATGCCTTTGATGATGTCCATTGAATCCTTTGACCTTGGAGCTTATGCATAAGGTAACATGGTCTTTGGCACCTTCATGTGTGGAATCTTTGACGTCCTGAGCAAATTAAAGAATTTAAGGGTATTATACCAAGAATTTTCAAATAAACCCATCATAGAGAGATAGTCCTTGTCAAGCCATTTCTGTTGATATTCGGAGCATCTTTTAACTCCTTACGGTTGAAGAGATATGGATTTTTGAAGTTGGTGTACCCCACCTTTTCGGGTCAGCCAACCAAACAAAAGAGAATTTAATTATTTGTAATTTTGAGTTGCATGTCGGCCCAGTTTGAGGTACTAACTTTCGTCTGCAACCTATGTAAATAATATCAAACATTTCATTTGTTCATCAATCAAGTCTCTCTTTGGTATTTCGCAACTCTTCGAGAAAAGTGCCTTGTAGAGGAGAAATTTTTGGGCATCTTCACTAAAATTGGCATAACTTTCTTATATGGAATCGGAATTACAAAATCCTTGGTTGGTTGGAAAGCTTGTTACGAGGGCTATGTGGTGACATGATCTAGAGTTTATTTTGTTTTTTGTATTGTTTCTTCATCTTTTGATCCTTGAAAAGGTATGGTTCATGCTTTTGGGTTTTTCTTGTAATGACACATGTCTCTCACGGATAGAGTTCATCTTTGATCTTAATATGTGAGCCTCTATATTGGTATATATATTTGAAGTCATTATGGAGCCTATGATGATGATGTTGCATACCTTTATGCTAAGATATGATACACTTTATGATGATAATGCATGTGATAATGATGTGCACTCTATGAAGTTGATGCACTCCTATACAATATGATGTACATGCATACCATAGTGTGATGATGCTTTCCTATGCACTATGATGTATACTTGATGTTGATGATGCATACTACTGGTTGATGACATGATACTCCTATGATATGATGAGGGATGATGATGCCTTGTACTCTATGATGATGTCACATACCATGATGAAGATGATGCACACTCTTAAGTGTTGAACAATTTTGATGTTCAGAGAATGATGAACAGAGAGGCCTGACCAGCAGTGCAGACTTGACATGGTTGATGAGCAGTATTGATGAACACCAATGATGAGCAGATGAACAGGTGTTGATGAGTAGATTGACAGAGAGGGATGAGTAGAGGTTGACTAGCAGAGATTGAGCAGCAGTATTGAAGAGAAGGTGAACATAGAAGGTTGAGAAGAGTGTTGTAGCATTGTTGATGAGAGTGATGAGTAGATTACCAACAACATTGATAAGCAGAGGTTGATTTGCAGAGCAGAGGTTGGTTGTGCAACAGAGCAATATGATTGCTTGCAAGAAGAATCTTGCACTTGAGGATTGGACTCCTCAAACCATTCTTAGTTGGAGCTAAGACAATCAGGCTGGGTCCTGTTATGAGAGTTAGTGCTCTTTTCATCAGTTGGTGCTGATTGTAATAGAGAATATTGTAGTCTTCCATGTACAATAAATACAGATCAAAATTACATATATTTCTACGTCTCTTTTGATGTGATGTTTATGCTTATTACTCATGATTGATTCAGTTGATTATGTAATTGATGACATGATGATTGATATACTCTGATTGACTAATAGAAGTGTAAAAAGGTTTAAATTGCTTACACATTGATTCACCCCCCCTTCTCAGTGTGGCCATTGTGTCTAAAAGAAAGAACACAAAATCTACAACCTCAGCAGAAAACGAGAAGATTTATCCAACAAGATGATCAACAATCACTTTCGATGAAAATAGATCTTGGATGAACCATATCATAGACGATGTGGCATTTTTCGTGGAATTCGTGACTCGTATTGTCTCATTTTGTCAAGTGTCGCAAGTGCTAAAATATAGGATCGAGTGATGACATTACAACCAAGACATCAAACACCAGCCTTGTCTTCCATAAAGCTTTGAGGACAAAGCTTCCCCTAAGGGGTAGGCAATGTAATGAACAAAAGATACAAATAAATAAAACATTAATAAATATTAATAATGAAATAAACTAAATACTTAATGAAGAGACACCTTGGTGGAAGGTTATGCCTCTTCATGAAAGGATACCGCCATGGGTATTTATACAAGAAAACATTCTCATTGTAGATCATGACTTGTCTTATCAATCTTATATTACATTACTTTTCCTTTCATGGATTATCTTCGTTATCTGCACTGGGTATTTGTGTAAGAACGATTTTGTATTTTCTGAAACGATTTAGCTTGGTTGGCCTTCATGAAATCCATTGTTGACGACGATATTTCTTTAAACATATTATTTTATTCGAAAGGGTTAACTTTATTCAACGGGCAGTCTCTGTATTTTCCAAGGTATTATAT
Organism: Pseudotsuga menziesii; assembly: GCA_001517045.1. Classification (NCBI taxonomy): domain Eukaryota; kingdom Viridiplantae; phylum Streptophyta; class Pinopsida; order Pinales; family Pinaceae; genus Pseudotsuga; species Pseudotsuga menziesii. The sequence continues at coordinate 78,590 of LPNX010033241.1, forward strand.
AATATAATTGGTAAACTTTATATTTTATAATATAGTTTAAATTTTTATAATATATTATTATATAATGTATAAACCTTTATTATTATATAGTATAACTTTTTTATTTATTTTGATATTTTTTAAATGTTATTAGTTGTTTCAATTTTTTTAGCTAATAGGGGGGCTTACATGCCTATTTTAGCAGGTTGGCAGACTAATACAGGTTAATACTATGGTTTTCTTAAGCTATTTGCGTAGGTTGAGGTAAAAATTATTACTACAGACTATCTGAGTGCACCTTATGTTTTAATTTGATGTTGAAGTGCACTTTACTAATTTGCACGAGGATCACTATAATCCTAGAGAGCTTGATTTGCATATGTGGCACCCACATGTTGAAGGACTCTGATTTGGCACCTTGGCACACATGTTGAGGCTTATTGGGATCATCATGCCTCTATCTCACTTGATGTTTAGATTTAACCCTTATTACTACTTTTTCACATGGACTGACCTCCCTCATGCATAGATCCACACAATGTCTTGGATCAAAGAGGCTAGTTTGATGGACGATTTGGCTTGAGAAGATAGCTTATGCTTTTGGCACGTCGTATTCAGCTTGCACATAGTATTTCCCCATGGTTTTCAGTTGAAACCATGGTATTTGGCATTATTTTACTACTATTGACAGGCCAAGGGGCGTTCACTCTAAAAGAGGATGATTTGGCTTATTTAAAAAATATTGTTGTAAGAAGATGAATCTAGACTATTGATCTTTCATCTATCCCATTGGGATCATCACTTCATGTACCTACTTTTTACCTCTTCCACTCAGGGTTTGTTCACTCCCTTACTCTACAAAAGGGAGGATCAAATTCTTTGTGGGGATTGAAATGCTAGGAATATTATCACTCTTTTGTTTTTTCTCTAGTGGTTCTTATGCTTCAATCTTTGTATGCATGTGACTGGGATTTTTTCTCTTAGTCGAAGGAGACTCTTTACAAGGACCAAGGATAATTTTGATTTCTTTATGTTGGTTAATATAAAAAAGTTTAGAATTGTCTTGACCTTCTTGCTTGGTTTAGGTCTTGTGTCATATGTTGGATTGCTTTATTCCTCCTTCCTTTACATTAGGGCTTAATCATAGTTGATCATGATCATTTACTAACCCTTTTAATGCATAGGAAATCTAGGATTTGTATTGCTTTGCCCTCCTTGCTCTTTTTAAGTTCCCATCAAGAGTTGGAGTGAAGATTTGATTTTATCTTTGGCTAGGAAAGGAGGCGTTTTGTCTTGACCTCCAATTGGCAATCTCCCTTGAATACTACTTCGCCATCAATTGGGAGGCTTCTCAACTCCATGTCCAATTTTTTATTTCCATTCAAGGCACTTGGTCTAATCAATTGGTGTTTATTCCAACCTTTAATTGGTGGTATGCTAATGTCATTTCATACTTGAAGTTTTAATTTGATAAGTAATGGTGATTAAATTTATATGACATGCTGTAATTCATAATAGCTTAATATTGTCTATACTTGGGAACATTTTGCAATGGGTAGTAGACGGGTTCCAACGTCTATAAATAACAAGAAGGATCTGTTGTCCTGCTTGTGAATCCGCAGTTGAGGAACAACATTGTAAGCTATGAATATAGTAGGTTCTTAAGCACAGACTGTTCCATTTATTGGTGCAGTGTTGGCCACTGCTGTAACTCCTTTTAATAGCTCCTTCAAGTAGTATGGCATTAGACAGCACTTTAACACGGATTTACTTCCCTGTACCCTCAGTATCTTGGAAGTTCCCTTAGGTATCTTGATACCATCCTTCGATCGTCTTGTTATTGTAGTGCACCGAAAACAACATTCGAGAAGATTACTCTTCACGTACCTCAGGTATATTGAAGGGCTACAGTAGCACATCACTCTCTTGATTAACTTGAAGCATTTTATTTTGGGGGATTGCTATTCGCGATTAAATGTTGGTTTAATTCATGTGTTTATGAGCTATAATTCAATGTATCATGTCATGTCATTTTCATGGTAACTTGTGATATTTGTATCATTTTGTTGCCTTCAATCTTATGTTGGTTAAATTGGTGTGGTATCTAAACTTTAATATTGCAACTATCATTAACCACCTTTAGCCTAGAGAATGCCTTGTCTCAACCCTTTAACCTAGCTAGGAGTCAGGACACACCTTCATTTCAAAAAAGCAACTAGATAAGTATGTGAGTGAACTAACATTTGTTGGTTGATATCAAGGAAAATCCTGTCAGAGTCTCTCCCTTACCTACCAGTAGGTCTAGGAAGCCTAAAAGGGACTTTCTCTTCAGTAATGACACGTTGGGTGAGACTCCCATAGTTGTGTTGGGTTAGTGGCTGATTTCATTGCTAATCATTAGGACGCTAGGTTGTGCATCAACAATCTACATTTAGGATGGGGACTTAGTTAATTACTCATTGAGTGCGTTTTGCGATATTATTGCAATAATGTAGTTTTGTTAGTTATAGAGCAAAATATAAATGGTTCAATTGTAAGAGTTTTTGTTAGCTTTTGTTATTTTTGTAATTAGCATGTAGGATAGGATTATCTATGAAAAAGTTCAGATGCTTTGTTTTCCCTGTCAATATCTTTCAAATGTTTCATGATAAATGTATAAAAATGCCTATCACATAAAATGCAGTGCTCTGAACAAAAAAATTGGGTTGGATCATTTCATTCTTTATTACTTCAAAGTTAAATGAAATGCATCCTTTTAATTGAGCTGTCTTTGTTTTCAGAGTAATCATTTGGAATTACAGTTTGACAAATCTCCATATTGGAATGCCTTTCTAGTACCCGAAGAAGTTGCAATGGCACATGGATGGAAGAATTGTAGCCATCTTGTTGCAATTTCTGAAGGTCAGGGTAAACTAATTGCTTCTCTGAGGTATTATTCTGCGGATCTAAACAAGGTTGACCAAAAACTGTCTGTTGTACCTGACATGGTAAAGCACTCTTCTCTTACATACAGTTTTCTTTTAAAAGGTCTAGTACTATATCAAATTTCATTTGAACCTATGAAACAAACTCTGCTGCGAGAACTAAGTAAACATGTATGGTTTGTCAGGTTATCTCCGTTGTACAGGAAGTAAAGGTTTGTGAGCCTGTAAAGATTGATTTTGCTGACAGGAACGAGGCCTCTCAAACATTACTTCTTCCATGGTTTCCTGGGATATATCAGAAAATTGAATTAGCAGCGAAAGGAGGTTGGCATATTGAATTTGCATGTCTGCCACTGGGCAGATGTGATACCTTGAGACGTTAATTATTTTCGCCAACCTACTTAAGTTAATCTTGAATGGTTTTTTATCTGTGCAGGCTGTGGTGAAATGCCAAAAGATTACCAGTGGCATTCTTCTGATAGTGGTGTGCTGTCTGTCAGTGCATCTGGTGTGTTTCAAGCGAGGAGACCTGGTAGAGCTATTATAAGAGTGGTAGCAATTGTTGACCTATTGAATTATGATGAGGTACAATTAAAAAGCAATTCGGTTTCTTTGCTGTTTGTTGGTACAGTTTATATTATGTCTATTTGATTATTTAATGTTTTTGTTATTGGTAAAATCATTAGTACTGTTTTTCTTACTTGGAACATGGCTGTTTTAACAGTAATGATTCTATTTATGAAAACCAATATTGGATCTGATTCCTGAAAATTTTGGTGTTAAAAAAATGTAAATCAATGTTTGTTCTGAAATGTTTTTATCAGTGCTTACTTTTATTGATGATTGAAATGCTTTCTCAATCCCTCAAGCCAATCGATATATGCAATCCTTAATATTTCCCATTATTTTAGGTTATGCTATATCTATATACACATGTTATTTATTTACTTTCTACCCCATAGTGTCTATATAACTCGGAGAGGTCTTTAGCAGCTAGTCTAGAAGAGCATTAAGAGCATTGGGAATTTATGATATTTGCGCCAATGATTATGTAGAAGCAATGGCTACATGTGGATGGTAGTTGTGCACATGCAGGAATTGGCTCACTGGCACTGGCTTACATGTACATGTTTGCTTGGATGTGTGATTGATGAAAAATTGTGAATTTTTTTATTGATTTTATTAATCCTTACCTTAATCAATTGTTTAATAAATTAGATTTTGTATAAAAAGGATGAAGAAATCCTTGACATCCCAAGATGTACAAAAGTATTAAAAACAAAATTTCTGCCGAGTACTGCAGATCCTTCCAAAGTTCTTTCAGAACCATAGGAACGGGTTACATATAAAAGCTTTAAAAAAGTCCTGAAACTATTCTAGCTTATAAACTTCCCTAATAATACTCTGCATCTGTAAAACATAAAAACATGATAGATTTAAGTGAGGAAATGGCCACTATGACTTTCATCCATTAGCTGTTCATTCTGAGCCTGAGCCTGGGAGCTTGGTCCTCCAAATTTCCCTTTAGTAGTCTGATAAACTGTCTCCTCTTCCATTACTCCTGACCTCACACATTGCCCAACATGGACTGCTGTCCTTGAGTGAAACCCGGGGTCATGTTGAAGTGCATTTCAGTTTCGTTGACAAGCTGCTCTATCTTGTCCCATTGCTCCTTGGCTTTGAACCCAAGCACCTCATACTTTTTGTCCTGCTGTTCCATATGGGTATTGACATGAGGAATAGGCTGTTTCATACCTTCTATTTAAGTGCTCATCCTCCCTAACATCCTCTTGGTATCTCTATTCTCACTGTGAACTTCACCCACTGCCACATCTTGGTTCAATGGGGGAGCCATCTCATTTGCAATCCTCCTTGAGATGGTAAAACTGTTCCCTAGCCCAACTAAGGCAGAGCCTTCTACAACGGAGAAGGTAAGAGAAGGAGAGCAGCACAGACTACTCCCCTCCAACATAAATTGGACCAGAGGTCTGAAGCTTAAAACCGAAAAGATTTAAGTTTTTAAAAATTGAGAGTCGGTCTCTAGAGACTTACCATTTCCACTCTCCTGACAGAATTAGCAGAGCCTAATGACAATATCTCGAGCTCTAATGACATTGGCGTTCATGCCTCAGCCCAATGTTTCTAATGATATTCCACCTGCATAATACAAGAGCTAAGAGGGAAGGAAGATAAGGTGTGGAAGAACCAAGGGCATGTGAGGGAGAAGGGATCCGTTTTTTTGTAATGAATTTGACATGATGCAATACTCAATGTTTGGTACTTAACCACCATTTCGAGGGCATGCTTTGCTTGCCTCCTAAAATTAATTAATACAAATTTTTTTAATAGAATGAAATATTATGCTTAACCTCCAAATTGTAGTAGCATAAGCCCCAAGAAAACAAAGAGAAACCCTCTTCAAGATGGAGAAACCCTAGAAAACACTCCTCATCATAGTAGCAACCTTCTCTGGAAGAGGCAAATTTGTGCTACAGTGTTCAAGTTGCTGGGTGTCAAATGAGAGGAGGTGCCCTCCATTTATACAATTTATTGGGTGACTTTTAAACTGGGGCTGACTTAACTTATTCACTGGGGCCGACTTGTATTTTGCAATACTAAAAAAACTTTTATCATAATATTTCTTGTGCCGACCTATGTGAGGTGATGCCTCATGTAGCTTCTACAATAGCACTCTGTCTTAGCCAGGGAGGCGTCATTAGTATCATCAACTGAAACGGATTTGGATATCAACGGTACATCACTACTATCTTGAACATTTCTATGGAAGAGCCTCCAACACAATCTCAGTTTGACAAGAAGTGTCCATCAAACTATGTGCGTCAGCTCAATCCAGTTCAATGTAGAACATGCACTAGCTCCACAACTCTTCCCGGTCAATGTTATCAAAACTAGACTGGTCATCGAACCGACAGAGCCCAAAATGTGAATCGGACTGCAAATCAGACCGGAACTGGAAAAAACCGGTAGACAAAAAAATACATAAAATATTCATATTTTGTAAAAAAACATATATATTCATGTACATACATATGAATTCAAACCATTAATACACAAATATGCAAAGTTTCTCATTTATATAACAAGTACAGGTGCAAATAACCAAAATATCATTGAGTGCAATACATCACTGAAGTTTCGATCCAAAATACATCACTGAAGTTCTGAACCAAAATACATCATTGAAATTTAGAACCAAAATTTGAGTTTTGTGGGTCCCTAGATGGCTTCCATTCGACACCGTATGGACCGGACAGGTTCAGGCCGGTTTGGTCTGGTTTAGGCCGGTTCAGGCTCAAAATCCGGCCCAAGCGGTTTGGGGCCTTGATCGGATGGGAAAACCCTGTAAACCGGTTGGATTGGACGATTTTTCCTGAACCGGACCGGTTCCGATAAGGTACATCAGGAAGTCATACATGCATCTGCTCAACCTAGTTTGTCGAGGAAGCATGCTCTAAGTCAACATGCCTCAGCTCAACCCAGTTCCTCTAGGAACACGCATGTACTGAACATGCATCTGCACAACCCAAAGATCTCACTAGGACTATTATTACTAGTGAGTCTACGCCACATCATTGGTCTACAATCTTTTCATAACATCCATTTGAACTACAATCATATGGGGGCTCAAAAGGGTCATAACTTTTATGTAAGACTTTTATCACATCTGTATGGGCTACAACCCATAAATCTCCCAACCACAAAGGTTGCTGGGTACCAACCCAGTATTCATATCGGTAATCATAGTACACAGAGAACAGGGAGACCATGAGTAATGACTTAACTAAGTCCGTTGAGGAGTCCATATGTACCAACTCGATCCGGTATATTGGGGAGTCCATATGTAATTATTGAACTCAACTTGCCGAGGAGTCCATATGTTACATCTCATCTCGGTCTATGTTCGTACAACATCCAACCCTTTTTCATGCTGGATGTACCACTACAAAACCAATCTTTTTTCATATTGGATGTAGCTCTTAGCAGTGCCAGTCCTTTTCATACTAGATGCAAGATTTTACAAATACAGTCCTTTTTCATACTGGATGTAAGTTGTATACGTCTTCCTACAGAGCTAACCTTGTTTCATGCTGGATATGAAGACCATACGTCTTTCACAGAGCCAAACCTATTTCATGCTGGATGTGAAGACCATGTCTTTTGGCAGAGCTAGCCTTGTTTCATGCTGGATATGAAGACAGGTTCATACAAAACCAACACTATGACTATTACTTCATCCCCAGGATGAGTCTCGAATAGTCACGCATAGTCCTTGAAGATCTTGACTACCTTATTTTTAAGATGAGTCTCTGATAGTCCTCGGAAGTCTTGACTATGCCCATAGTTATTGGAGACCTTGACTATTACTCCATCCCCAATATGAGTCTTGGATTGTCATTAGAGGTCTTGACTATGTCTCTCCTCACTCCATCACAGAGTGATCGGGAGAATAATATAGTCTTGCACACATATCGACTAGCAAAGGAATCAATTATATCGGGGCAACCTTTGTTTAGATATGAAAAAATAATAACAAATCATATCATTTAAATCATGTGCCTGAGAGAGAGTATTAGTAGGCTAGTTTCCCTACCCCATCTTAGGGTGTCCAAGAGTCCTCCCCTCCCTCTGTGCTGAAGCGTTTTGTTCCCTCAGCATCTGACCATGCTTCTCCCTTTGTAGCTAATCATCCTGCCCTTTCATTGGGGAGTCCATAGATACGATAAAAGTATCCATCCCGGCGACGACTAGGTGCATCAAGGATCCTGCAACTGTCTGTATGGATCAAAACAACTTTGCCATCAATGTAGCCATAGTCATCATTCTCAATTTACTCAGGATCTCAACTTTGCTCTTCTTTAACTTCATCAGGTTTCTGCCACACCATCATCAATGATGCAATAGGATAGGATCCTCACCTTAAGGGCTAACTCCCTCTATCTCCTCAAAAATTGGATGAGTACCTTTTGTCCTCCAGAATCCATCTGCCATAAATTTGACTGGAAAGTAACTGCTTTCCATACTCGTCGAAGTGACGAAAATTGTTGTAGAGAGATCGACATTCGTTGAAGCCTTCCGCTTCCAATCGCCAATCTCTACATGAGATCATCTGGGCTTGTGGGTCATGTGTCCATGTATGTATTTGGTCCTTAACTGTCTGCTATCATGACTTCCACTTAACTGTTTAGATCGGAAGCTATCCTTCTTTTTGGGCTGAGAGTCATGCTTCTAGAGGATTTTTGCTTCCTATCCATCTGCATAACAACTGGATCACTTACCCTTCAGGCCAAGTTTTATCATCCTTTTCTTGTAGGCCTTATCATTCCCTACAAGTCAAATCTCGTGAGATGGTTAGCAACATTGCATAATCAAATTTATTCAATGCAATAATAATAGTTCATCTGTTAGACATTGAGAGGGGGGGTGAATCAGTGTAAAGCCAATTTTAAACCTTTTCTTAGCTTGTCACTATTAACTACCAATTCATCATTCTATCAATCTCATAATCATTTCATAAACATCTTTCACTTCATCATTCACATAGCATAAGCATTTGAATCATCAAGAACCATAACACAAAAGAACACAACACCATATAATTTTGCAATCGTTTTGTATTAGTTTAGGACCGGCTACAACCGTGAGGTAAAATCAACACCTACTGATACAAAGAGCACCTACTCTTCATCCAGGACCCTACCTGGGTTTCTTAGACCCTGCTAAGAAGGGTTTGAGGTATCCTAACCTCATATGCAAGATAAGCTTGCATTTACAATTAAAGCTCATTGTCACATCATCTCATCAATCACATCAACATCACCTGTCTCTTCAATCTATTCTGCTGTTGGTCAATACTGCTGATCATCTGCTTATCACTCTCATCAATATTGCTGCAACACACTTTTCAATCTTCTCTGTTCATCAACACCTGCTCTTCAATACTGCCAAGTCATCAAGTCACGTTGTCATCATGTCTTTTGCTAAAGGTATCATGGTTGCTTGCCATCAAGAGGTCTGCTCATATTCTCTTCAAGTCAATCTTCATATCTTCAAGCTTCATCATGCACTGTTAAGACTTCAAGACTGTTTGTCACTTGTCACTTCTATACTTGTCATTGAATGCTATCAAGTAGTATCATTAGCATATATCATCATTAAGTGTAGTATGGTATGTAGGGTTGCATGTACCATCATGAGGTAAGCATTCACAAACACTTCTTCAAGAACTGTTCATCGTTGCAGTTTGCATTTGTATATTCCTGTGTATCGAAGCTTTACCATGTATAACATTGTTTTACTGATCTTACCTTGCCATAGGTGTCACTGTAAAACATAGGCTGAATGAGAGTGACTGTCGTCCATCTTCAAAACTTGAACTATTTATTTTGCATCAAATTAACAAATTGAGCATAATATGAAGAGTCCTTCAAGGCTACAACTGAAATTCAAATTGTGTTCAAAACTGGAACAACCCAATCTTATCACTCGTTATGTTACTTAACATTGGAATACTCAAACTTAGACTTCAACCTCTGTCAAGTCAGTAGACCATTGCATTCTTTAGTATTTACTACTGTACATCATCATCATCAATAGGTCTATCTGGAAAATCATTTTACTGTATAGGAGTGCATCATTGCTCTTCTTTTAAAACGTGCCACTGTATTGTAGCTGCTGCTATACTCCACAGGCTTGGATTTACATAGCATGACATTAAACATTAAATCTGCTCATAATCATCATAGACTTTGCTCCAACTCAAAAAGGATTACAACCAGCACTTCAGTAGTATATATATATCAGACTGATATTGTTTTGCTTGCAAACATAAACTGACTTGAGAATGGCTAAAGTCTGATCTATGTGATGCAACTTTTAGGACTAGAGAAACGCTGAAATTGGCTATAATTCTCAGCAGTTATACTCAGCAATAAACATGCCCAACATACAAGAAAATACAAAAGACTCAAACCTGGGAATTGCCTTTTGGATGGCAGCCAGCTCAACAGTGGTGTTGACTGAAATAGGACCTTAAATCAGCTGTAACAGTACCCTGACTTTTCTCGAAACCAACCACTGGTTCAGTTCCTTGAAGATGACTGTCATATGTTCCTTGTTGCCCAAATGCCTGTAGGTGACTATTGTTACAGTAGCAATGACAGAGCTCTCTACATGCTAATTCTCTATCATCAAACAACTGCTATGGTCAACGAATCGGGTCTGTGATAGGCTTAAAAAAAAAACTCGGGTCTTAACCCCAAAACAAATTAATCTCTGGAAAAATTTCGAATGCGTCTCCTCTGCTGCTGCTACCAAAAAAAAACTCAGTCCACCACACTCACAAAAATCTCAGAGCAACACAACCGAAATTCACCTTCAGTGATACACCATCTTCTTTTGCAAATTCAGGATTGTCACTTGACTGTTTCTGCTACAATTTCAGGACTGTCAGACAAACTCGGACTGCAGAAAAGCTTCAACACACGGGACTGTTCTGCTCATTTAGGGCTTTTCACAAACCATTCAAAACCCACAAAAGGAATCTCATACTGCTGCTGAAAACAATACCTAACTCCAACTGTGGACAGATTAGGGCATCAAACCAGTGTAGATTAAAACTTGTCTGCTGCAAACAAATTAGGGCCACAAAAGACATTCCAAAAATTGCAAAGAACAGTCTGCTCCCTGAAATTAGACCTCCGAATTTCCTCGGTCATCTGTTCCTGCGAATTTTCCTCAGTCTGCACCTGCGAAATTGCCTCAGTCTGCACCTCCGAAATTGCCTCAGTCTAACCTTTGAATTTCACCTCAGAGCTCTTTCAAAATTCACACACAAAAAAAATCAAAACGTGATGGGATATTTATACTAATTTTCCATCAAATTTTTGAGCCGACCTGTCAAAATTTATTTATTTATTTTTAATTCGATTTTTTTTTGTTTGGAGCTGACTTGAAAGGATGTTGTGGGTTATGCAATTTTCTTATTTTGTTCCATTCCTTACCATAAGCAAGGGTCTTAGGGTTTGTTGCATGTATTCATATTTGTTGTTACCCACACTTCTTCATTTATCAAGGTCACCACAAAATAGTCATCATTAGGGTTAGTTGTATGGAATCAAGTTTACCATGAGCAAGGCTGTCCTCCACATCATCAAGATGCCATCATCCCATATGCAAGAGTATGACCAAGGGCTATCAATGCTTCCTCATCTTCAAGGTGTGCTTCTTCAACAAGCAAGGGCATGTTCATGGGTTCCATAACATGTCAAAGACCATACAAGGTCATCCTCAACACACAAGAGTTCCATGACCTCAACAAGGGTTCCAAGGTCATCACACCATCATATAAGTGGGTTCAAGATCTTCCTTATGCCCTAGGACCATCTCCAAGGGTTTCAAGACTCCATATGACCACTTCATCTTTTTCAAGAGTACAAGGACCTTTAAACCATCAATTGTGGGTCCAAGGACCTCTTCAAGGTTTCTTCATCAAGTAAGAAGCTTCATAGGCTTCTTTAACCATCTTAACCACGCAAGGGGACCTCCAAGGGTCAGGATCCATCATGACATCACCTGTGGGGTTGCCAGTCCTTCTCTTAGGGTATCATGACACCATCAGAGCATGAATGACCACAGAATGGGTCATTAATGCTTCTCCAAGCCATTTAGGGATTCTCCATCGTCTTCCATGGCTTCAGGACCATCTCTAGGGTCTTCAGCATCATTAGCAGGGTCTTCAACATCTTCAGCAAAGTGGTGGCTTCAAGATCCAGCCTTGTGGGTACAGGGGCCTTGTCAACTGGGTACAAGGTGCTTCAAGGCACAAACCACTTTGTAAGGGGTCAAGGCATTGCAGGTGGGACTTGGTGGCATTAATGACATCCTGTGGGGCCACTGCAAGTCCATGTTGGCATCAATGACAATTTCATCAACATCGTCCAGGTATGTAGGTATCTTTTAGTCCATGCTTTGACGCAACATACACATGGATATTATTCGGATGCTTGCGGTCTCCATTATAACATACATTCAAGAGTGTGCACTACTACTCTAAGCATGTTAGAAGGAGATGTCATCCAAGAGGGGTCCATGAACTATTGTCTAGCATTACGGGCTAAATCATAACAAATACATGAGCCTACTATCGATAAAAGATCCATTTCACATGCTCAACAACTTCTAGGAATCTAGATCTGCATAAAACATATTCAAAACAACCAGATCTAATCTACCAAAGCATGCAAAATCAAATACTTATCTTTTATTGTTTAGTGGGTTGGTGGGCTCCCACAGACTCCTAGTAGGAATCATGAGAGTCCTTCGATCTTCATCTTCTTGTTGGGAGCCCATCTCAGTCTGGATATTCATCTCATCACATCAACTTAGGGATTTTACCAAAAGAACTCCATACGATCATCATTCCTTGAACCATGTCACTGTACAACACAGTGATCAACTTTTGACATCTGAAGCATTAGATATGAGAGAGATCCTTCCTCTTCATTTATTCTGGAATCTCCCCATCAACAATCTTAATGAGAACCTTAGACTTGGAAACCTTGTCAAGTTTATGTTCAACCTTCGTGTTGATCTTTTTGAATGCCACTAGAAAAAATTGCTTCAAGAACCGCAACAAGGGCTAGGTCAAATTTGATGTGTGGAGACTTGCAAATCTGAATCCACAGGGAGATGTGCCTTATCAAGGTGAGTTGAGTACACCTCCTTTACTCCCAGATCTATGGACAAAACAGTTAAAAACTGGAAACCCTATTTTCTCGACTCTGACAAAGAATATGCCAAAAAATGGAAATTTTTGGATTTGAAGTCTGCTTCCATAGATAGTTGCGTCCTACCAAGGCAAGTTGGAGAAAGATAAAAATGTGCCAATTCTGTGGACTGAAGGGCTAGATCCAAGAAGCCCTAGGTCTTGGCCCTACAGTATTAGGTCAAAAAATGAAACTCCACCAAACAGAATTTGGCTTCCAAAGAAGGATGCGCCCTAGGAGGGTGAGTTGCTCTATGCTCCTTCTGGGATGATCTGAGGTGGGAAACACTCCAAAATGTGGAGCCCAAGTTTTCGGCAATGGCTTCTTTTAGCACCGCTCTGATACCATGTTAGAATTTGATAGATCACTGAAAGAAAGACAACTCACATAAACAAAACAATGTGTGGAGCTTGTTTAATCATGATGATAAATGATCATCTCCCAACCATAGACAAAAGAATGTCACCCTCGAGCTCGCACCTTCCTATAGAGACATATCATTCATAGATAGAAGTTCATCCAAATCGTAGTAGCATAAGCCCTGAGAAAACAAAGAGAAACCCTCTCGAAGATGGAGAAAGCCCATAAAACACTCGTCCTTATCATAGCAATGAACTTCTCTAGCTAATGTGAACTTGTGTTATAGTGCTCAAGTTGCTGTGTGTCAAATGAGAGGAGGCGCCCTCTATTTATACAGTATTCTGGGTGACTTTTTAACTGGGGCCGACTTAACTTTTCACCAAGGCCAACTTGTGTTTTACAATAATAAAAATACTTTTTATTACAATATTTATTGGGCTGACCTATGTGAGGTGATGCCTCATGCAGCTACAACAACACCCCCCCTCCTCGCACCTAGTGCCTCATTAACCAATTCACATGTTATGTCAACATTCAATTCCACATTTGCATTTAACTGCCTTATTTTAGATGAAGAAACTTTGATGGCTTTGGCTATACATTTTCCTTTGCTTTCTCTTGAGCCTTTGGAAAGACCTGCTGGTTTCGATTGCCTTGCTGCTTCTTTCCCATCATCCCATGCTCATACTCTTGCCAACCCTTGTCAAGCATTTCTTTTCTAATGGGTTTAGGGCCAAACATTTCAGTGACCTTATTTGTTTCCACACTATTTTGCTTAATTTCCTGAACATCATCATTTGCTATCTTATAAGTCTATCCCTGAGTCTTGCAAGTGTGTTGGTCATGATCAACAAAATTTAAATCCGTGGGTGGATTATGTTCTTCTTGGGCCCAAGCCATACCTTGTTCTGAACGTACTTGGTGTTCTGAACATGATGCTTCATCATAATAGTTTTGGTAGTAGCAGCACCAAGAATTTTCATCTTGAATTACTACATTGACTGGTTTATAGGGTTTGGAACCCATGGTTCATTCGGAAGTTTATTTCTTTCAAAATATCTCCTTGGTGATTTGGCTGATTTTGTTGAAATCCTTCCATCCAGAACATTCTATTTTGCATCACAAATATGGATGATTGAATATTGGCAAATGCTAGCAGGAAAAAGATGAAATTTTGGGGTGGATGGGTCCCAGTGCAACATAGCTATTTTTCAGATTGGGTTGATGGGGTCAAATGGGCTTCAAAAAGTGCCGATTTCTTCATATATATTAAGGAAAATTTCACAATATTAGTGTATCAGTTGAACCTCAAATGGCTGAACATTATCATGTAGAATTGTGGAAGGAAAGAGCAAATGAAGTCAACTTTCAAGTTTCAAGTTATTATTCAAAATGATATTTCGTTAGATTTACTAAAAGGATTTAACAATTTCATGCACAATCTATTTCTTTTGTACAATAAAGGGAATTAAGGAGAGATAGGAATCTTCACACCTAATCTGCTGGAAGGGGAGCAAAGTTTTTTTCTTCATCTTGGTTTAATACCGTAACTTTTTCATCCACAAGCATTAAAATGTCACAAAGATGCATTGTTGATCCATGAAAGCCGCATGTAGAGAAGAGACACCAATTTTATTCATGAATTCCAACACTAGAAACTAGAGCAAATTGCTTTGGCAAATTACATGCACTTTCAACAACCATTACAGGTGGAGGAACTTCTGTTATATAAAATTTGAACTAAATGGTCTCTACAATAAAATAATAATATTCTCTGAGATCTATTCTAGGGAAAAGTAAACTACTAATTTGTTGTAATCTCCTAGAAAACATAAGTCAAACAACTAATCTAAAATGGTGGACCCTAGCCACATGTACAAGATCAAGTCATAGATCCATAAACAAGAGTGCACCCTCCCTTAGATTGGATCTAGACCATGTCAAACCCATTAAAATAATAATATAAAACTCTTCAGGAGGAGTGCTCCACGAGATAGTGGTTAGATTGGTCCGTAATCTAACATCTTTCCTCACATGTGTGGTAGAGCCAACAATAAATACCAAATGCAAGGCACAACTATCAATACAAACGCCTCAAATCATGTCCAATGGAGAATAAATACCAAGAGCAATGCAAATGCCTCAAATCATGGCCAATGGAGAATATAAGCAATGTTCCCTGAAGTTTCCAGGACGTGGGGACACGGGAGAAAGGAAACACAGAAACAACATATGTAGAAGTACGCCCCCAAATTTTAGGAAACATCAAAGGGTACGTTGAGGTCTTCAACATTGGGGACCTCACCAAGAATACTGCCAAATTTATATTAAAATACATTCAATATGAAAGTTAGAGCATAGGACATTAAAGTCTTTAATTTTATAATCTAAAGATTAAAACAAGTTTACAACATACATCAAGTGAAATAAAATGAAATACAACCATGCATAAGCGATAAATGATAAAACAAATTTGGAAATACAGCCATATTGGACAGTGAAATGAAATCGAGGCTACTGAGAAGGGAAATAGTGGACGATGTGCCCTTTATCACTTAAATTTTTGTTACTTTAAAAAAAAAATATTTTGGTAAAAAATTGTCAAAGACGCCATTTTTAGGAGGTGTTGTCCGCTGATCGCACACCAGCAACATAAATCTAATGAAAACTGTCTCCTCACTTAGGAAAGTGGGAGAGGTGTGACCTTTAGGGCAAGCACAGAGCTAGGTACTGTCACCTACTCCTAGCTTCTCCGTTTAGGCTAACTCCTAACAAAGCCAAGGGGGGTAGTCCCTAACAAAAGAGTTTTCTAAGGATCTTAAGTTGTTAAAGTGTTTTTTAAAGGTTGCGGATGCGGATGGATGTTACTTAGGAGTTATTAAGATTTGAAGGTGTTTACTTATTATGGGTGTGACACAAAATCAAAAGAGCAATCCACGTTGCAACAAGAGATTAAAAGATTAGTATAAATTCCAGACTTTTGATTAAGCATTCAGAGATAGCATTTATAATGAACCACAGACAATTGATCAATATAGTATAATTACGCAAAATTAATCAAGGACCAGTGCCTTATGAAGTCAATGATAATGAAATGCGCGAATAAAACAATAAGTCTAGGAATCCAACTAGTGAGTATTAGATCGTGCCAATGTTCTTGGTAAGTTTTAAGGATTTTATGTGCTCTTGATTTAGGTGTCAACGAAGGTTTGTCAAAAGCCGGGAGAATAATCTAAGTTCCCTCCGTTGAAGACATGTTGGGCCTGCCCAGTATCCTAGGCTGGTATCGCGAAGATTGACCAGCTAGCTGAGAAGCTTAGACATCAGGATTCCGGCGCCTCTACTAAGAAGTACTTTGGAAGATTCCCTACAACGCCGGTGCGTTGGTTACGAGGTGTTAAGTTTTATTAAGTTATTCTTGCAGGGTTTAAAGATCCAGTGCCGTTTCTGGGTACTCCGATCTGATTGGTCAGAGCATACTCCGGCAAGGAAGGGAAGGAGTTAATTAATTAAAGGGGTGTGTGTTGCAAGTTTTATTAAAGCAGATTAATTAAAACTCTCCGATAGAGAGCGCTCTTGACCTTGTCTTATGACAAAAGTTCAAGAGACTTATCTAATCTAAATGCCTAATGCAAGGATGTGCAAATCTAATAATGATCTCCGATAGAGAGTGCTCTTGACTTGTGTTACTGCAAGTTCAAGAGTCTTACTTACTTACTTAATTAAACACTTAACAAAACAATGAAAATCTAAACTACCCAAGAGTCTCTTTCAGGCTTTTTAGGGTCCTAATTGGGAAAGCAAGGGGGTAAGTAAAACTATATGAAAAATTTAATCAAAAGTTGCATTAGCTTAAGTAAATACACAAAGCAACACGTTTACTTTTATATTTTATGAATGATGAACTAAACAAAAATAAAACTACTTTACTTTAATGAGAAAAACTAACTTCTAATGATTGAAACTATTCTATCCTACTTTAGCAAAAATGTGAAGTAAAGCATGAAAATTGTGAGACGATACAAGCTTCCCCCAAATGGGGGAAGAGGGGTGTGGGAGCCATAATCCCACTTGCTTTTTATTAATTTGTTACAATGCTTGAAGTTTGGAGTCCTTTGTGATCTTGAGAGTGTCTTCAAGGCAACCTGTAGAATGGGGATTAAGAAGGGGGAAAAATGAATGTTTCTTGTGGCTTATTTCTTTGATTTTTTGCCAGCATTCCCGCTTAACCTGTCATGGAAAGAGAAAAACCAACGAGCTATTTTCCTGCAAAATGATGGGTTAAACAATACAATACACTACCAAAATATACTTGGTACTTAAACAAAATATAGGAACTTTGTGCTACTTCAAGTACTAACTAGATTTAAGAGAAAATGCAAAAATTTGACACTTCCTAGATCCAGAAATGAGAGCAAGTAGATGCAAAAGACTAGCTTTATAAATCAGAATTCTACTTGCAAACATAAAGTGAAATAATGAAAAAATTTAACTCTAGGGTGAATGAAGAAGATAAACCACTTGGATCTTGAATCTTTGAAACCACTTTGGATCCCACTAGCATGTAGCTGCTAGACACATATGCTTTGCTCCAAGAAAAGGAGATGCAACTTAGCTCAACCTTTTACTTGGTACGGTGAAGTGATCTGCAAACACAATCTTATACACTTGCCAGAAACCACTTTGGATCCCACTAGCATGCAGCTGCTAGACACATATGCTTTGCTTCAAGAAAAGGAGATGCAACTTAGCTCAACCTTTTACTTGGTATGGTGAAGTGATCTGCAAACACAATCTTATACACTTGCCAAAATGGGGGTTAAAACATGTATTATTTACCAATCAAATCCCAAAAGCATGAAATACAGCTGAATAAAGCAATGCTCTTTAAGACTTTTGAAAGTAAATGGAATAAATAGGTAACTTGAAAGCTACAAATACCTATTCTTACGCGCTTTTATAAGCCCTCTAAAGCATGCATTAATACCCACAAATTAACAAAAGTAAAGAAACTAAAACAATATCACCTCATTAACCGGAACATATGCACATCCAAAATCTACACAGCATGAGCCTCCAAAGCCTTTCTTTATTACAAAATAGGTTGCATAAGAGCAACAAGCATTATAATATTTCACCAGAGGTTCTTTACATCAATCATCCACCCTTGATAGAGTTGAAAGAGCCTCTATTTATACAATAAAAGAAGAACCCAAAACCCTAAAACTAGAAAACCAGACCTAACTGGACTGACACATCACTAAAAGACCAAACCTAAAGAAGATGAGCTAGGAGTGAGGGGAGGCCTCCACCTAGGCAAGGCGCCCCCACTCCAACCCTAGGCAGTGAAAACCAAGCCCAGATTCATCCCACATGTGTGATGACGCCCCTGATGAGGAGAGAGGGCGTGAACATGAGAGAGGGGCGTGATCGGGCTAAGGGAGGCATGAGCTAGGTAAGGAGGAGCTACTTCTAGGTTTGGAGGGGCCTACTACTGTCAGATCATAATGTTATCATTAGTCCCTGCCTCGATCAAATCATCAGACCATGAGTGCTCTCCATCTCATCCAATTCGGGAGTTTAGCTGGAGTTGACAAATCCGTTAACTGAATATATCTTTATTGCTCACTGAATGCTGACTGAAGTTGAGTTATGATAACTCCAATCATCATAAATGCCCATTGAGATGTCATTTAACCTTTTATTTCGCTGAATTTGGATTAATTTAGAGAGTTTTATTTCTCTCCAAAATAATCATTTTTTAATAAAAACTCCATTTTTTCCCCAAAAATGACTTTTTTGAGAAAATGTGCATTATGTGTCTGATGATGATCTGAAAGTTGGATCTGACTGGTTGGCCGATCAAGAATGATTTTTGGCTTAAGGTTAGAGCCTTCAATCACTGAAAATGGGGTCTAGATGACTAACTTATTATAGACAGGATTTTTCCAATTAATTTATGGAAAAATTAATAAAAAAAACTTAGGGGAAATAATTAAAAAATTAAAAAAATTAAAAAAATTAAAAAATAAATTTTTAAACCATCCGGAAATTTTTTTTCGGAAATTTTTTAAAGGTCCTATTGACTTAAGACATGGCCATGCTCTATTCTAATAATGCCTTGTAGGTTTATATATACTTAGTTGGGCTCTAATAACCCCCCAAGGCCCATAATTCAAAATCGGGCATTCCAGCTTTGGAGGAAGCGGGAGAAAACCTCGTCAATTATACTCGGCTATAGGCAAAGCATAATTGTCAAGGGCAAAAAACTCTCTGGAATACCTTAGTTGAGATTATACGTCTTAGGAGACCAAACCAATCAAAACACCCCACTAGCACATTTTATTACAAACCCCATGGGGCCATGTTCAAAATTATTCAATTGAAAAACTGGCTAGCCAATATTGGCTAGACATGAAGACGGATCAACTGATATACTGGAATCAAACATTGGACATGTTTGTCAACCGATGGCTCCTCAGGCAACCGAACTATAGTAGAAAAATGTTGGCAATAGGAGGGAAACGTTTCCCTTCCATGTTTGCTTGAGTTTTCTTCAAACGGGGATGTTGGGGGGGACGTTTCCAATGGAGTTTCCAAGTTTTTGAGATGTGTGGGAGCATGGAAACACATTTCCTACCATTGGGGACGTGTACTCATGTAACACTGAATATAAGACCATACATGCGGTCTTTAAGATAGAAGTGCCAAAGAATAATGTCAAATAAGCATGAAGTAGTCCTCGAAGGTGGTTCCTGTGGCTAGAATATGGGGTGCACCCTTCTCAAAATGTGACAATCAACATAGATAAATGTGTTGGAGTTGAATCCAATGCGTAGAGGCAAACAAATACATAGACCATGATTAGTACTCAAATGCAACCCCATCAACATGTCATCCTCATCCCTAGAGCAAGGGGTGACCTCCACCAATGTCTAGAAAGACCAATGATCAAGGGGAAATCACAGTACAAGTGTCCAATCAAAGGGTTGTTCCATGGATCTAGTTCTTTCTATGACTCATGAACCACAATCAAGTGATAGAACATGTAAATCAACTGGGGCATTCAACCAATGGAGGCTTTTAGGTGGCCTAGCTGCATTGTTATACATGGATAGCGATATTAACATCAAAAGGTGTCCAAGAAGTGGAGCACTCTACCTAGGAGCGAGGTAGAAGTGACAAACATGTAGAATAGACCCTCAATACACCATCCACAAGCCAGGGGCATTCACTAGGTGATGTAGTAATACAACGTTTGTAAAATAAATAATAATCATCTCCTAGGAATATCAGAAAGTGGTAATCCATCTTGAACCTGTATCATAAGAAATAACCATACCGATGTGCCAATCGTTAATGGATACCTTTTATAAATTGGAAGTTAAAATCTCCTAGGTGAATTCCAAAGATATCATCAAATGTATGCTGCCAAATCCCTGTCAGCAACCTGAAGTCCTCTGCCATAGAATAATCCTCTACCAACTGCTCTAACCACACTTCTAGCTCAAAAATTCCAAGGTGATGTCTAGAACTATAGAAATAGTGTAATGTGGGACAAGACATCTAGGCAAAAGGTGCTAGTCAACTCCATCCAATAGTATCAATTGGGAATACCACTCTGAAGCGCTCATGTCATGATTTCATCATTCCATTATAGCAGAACAATGTGCCATTGGTGAATAATATATCACTGAATAATCAGTAGTGCTCATGCTACATTCTTGGGGCTAAACCAATTCTTTGCACAACTTCTTCCTCTCAAACATCACATGTCTGCATGCCAGAGACAATACAATCAATAGCTACCTAGCTATCATTGTGACTAGTGAGCATATCAGATGTGTAGTGCCAGGGAAAAGGTGTGCAGCCGTAAATAGCCCCTACATCACATTAGATGATACATCCATAATAACAAGTGCATCTTGACCAAACCAACTACGGGCTGTGGTTGAACTCACTGAAATGCTCTTGTGCAATATGAGGGGTAACAAGGGGTATCCTAGGAAACCAATGGATGATAAGTCTTAATGGCAAAGGGTTTTAGGTACCATCTATTTGACAAGCCTTGCCTTCCTGGGGAGTCTTTACAGAATCTCTTTGGGGAAAGTTTCAGAAATAAATTATATTAATATCCTGTGGATGTAGACATTAGAAAAGATGTTAGATTGTTTGGAGGTTGGAGCTAAAGCTGATATGCTGCCTCTTCTTGCTTATTTTTGAGTGAATAGCTCAAGGTAGTATGTCCTTAGCTCTATACTGTATTACAAAATGTAGTCTCATTATTGTTAATGATATATAAGATGCATTTAGAGGAAAACGAAGTGAATTTGGTTTCCCTCTTTTTCAGGATTGTCTTTCTGATAGCAGCCAATAATTTTGATTACAGTCATCTTGCCTAGCATGTTACCAAAATTACTCATTAAATTGGAAATTAGAAAAGACAACTTTTTCTTGGTTAACGAATTTTTCCCTTCTTCATTTTTGGTGATTTTTGGCCCCTTCATTAAAGTTTTCAAATTTTACTCCTAGGACCCTTCCTAAGTTATTACCATACATGATTTTTTGAAGATTGATTTATGTGTAACATGAACTCCCGGGGTTTGATAGGAATGAATGCAATTTTCTGCAAGGATTTCTACTTCCCTTGATTTTTATTCTTCCTTCTCTTGCAGTCAGATATAACCTTTATATGTGTTTGTCAAGACTCAAATAATATCCAACTTTTTCTTTTACTAGTAGTAAGCGATGTCTCATAATAGTCTAATCGGAGTTTGATCATATGATTTTTTTGTCCTTTGTAAATCTAAAACGACATTTTCTTTAGAGATTTTGATGGTTAATCACCCATTGCAAGGTTTTTTTGTTTATGAACTATGAGTTTTCTTCATCAGTTGCTAATTATGAAAGATTGAATTCAATTGCCTGTATTTTAAAATAGACTCACTAGCATCTGATCTCTATTTTGTCCTTAGGTGGCAATTGAAGTTTCTGTTCCATCTGCTATGGCAATGCTTGAATTCCTGCCGGTGGAGGTTGCTGTTGGCTTTCAACTGCCAGCTGCTGTGACTTTGAGAAGCAGTACTGGTAAGTACAAGATTGGAGCTTATTTCTTTTTGGGTATTTTAAACATGAGTACTTTGCAAGCGATTGTGTTTTAGTTTGTACTTATTTTCAATTGTAATTGTCATATGGTATGTTTTCAGGTAATTTCTATTCAAGATGTGATGCTTTCAACTCTTTTGTAAGATGGCAAATTTTTGGAGCAGTACATACTTTTGATGTTTTGAATGGGACAAGTTGGGAGATTTTCATAGGAGTGATGGATGCCTTTGGTGGAACTAAAATATCAAACAAGAAAGCTTCCATTGTTCCTGTGTGTGCATGGACAACTTTATATGCTTCTGAGGCAGGCAAAGCAGCTCTACATGCATATTCGACTGGCATCAGCAATGAATTCGTTGATGATATAGATGCTCCAGTATCCCTGAAGGTTTCATGGACTGTAGCTGCTTATGCTCCATTGATTGTACTACAGGCAGGAGATGGGAATGCTTTTGGGGGATATAAGTTTGATTTGGATTCTATTGAGAGACCATTGGTTGATAGCCAGGGCATAGACCGTGAAAGCTTGCATGAGTTGTTTCTTGTTCCTGGAAGCGGGATGAGGATGTTGCTGCATGGGGGGCCAGAGCGTTGGAGGCAGGGAGTAGAATTTGTTGAGTCTTCCAGTGTAGTAGCTTATGATGGAAAAACCCAGGTGAAAGAGAGCATTGGTATTACTCAGTTGACAGATGGTGGAGGGAGACTATATTGGATTTCATGCCATTCTTTGGGGAACTTTGTAGGTTTTACAGTACAATCCACATTGTCTTTCACATTTACTTTTCATCCTTTGTGTAGAATTTTGTTAAGTACCTTGACAGTGATTTCAGAATGATGAGATAGAGATAAGCTACATATCTAAAAAATCTTTGTTGCTTTCTTTTTCTTGGATAGACACTTACATTTAAACGTGGTAACTTAATTGGAGAGGATCATCCATCACCAGCTATTGCGAAGGTTGATTTGACTATTGTCTGTAGCATTCCATCTTCAATCACAGTAATTGCTGGTGAACCTGGTATGTTGAGATTCGAAAAGCACTATTGCTATATATTCTTATGTTAGTTTTGAAGAAAACTCTTTTATAAGATTTGACAGTTAAGTCTGTTAACAGATAAAACAATCCTTCGCACTACATTCTCATCTTGCACTAACTTATTGATTCTGCTGTTCATTGTCTAGCAAACACATTGCCTATAATACGAGCTACATCCCAGGCTGATTATTCTGCAGGCCATATTCGTGTGACTCCCATTACTGTGACTAATGGCCGTACGATCCGTGTAGCTGCAGTTGGCATTCATCAGTCTGGAAAGCCATTTGCAAACTCGTCAACATTCTTGCTGAACTGGGAACTCAGTGGTTGTGAGCAACTGGCTTATTGGGATTCTAATGATAAAGTTGGAAGAAAGACAGAGGCTAGTTCCTGGGAGAGGTTCCTTGTTCTCCGGAATGTATCAGGGCAAGTAAGTAGGTCATAGTCAACGGAGAAAATTCAAAATATGCTTTCCTTTTCTCTCTCAAGGTTTTAGGTAATGATTTAGTTTCATACTGTAATGCCACATATGTTGTGCTATGCAAATTAACCGAGCTATAAGGGGGTCTACACCAAGTAATGTTTTGAATTTTATCTTTCCTGGAGCACAAGGATATAATTACAAATCAACATAATGTATAGCTTATGGTTAACTCTACTTAAGGAAAGTCAAGTCAGATGCCTGCTCAAATATGTAAGTTACATGTAGAGTCTGTACTTATCACTGCAGAAGATTGATTATTCCAATTGCAAGGCATAAGTTGACGTAATATGGGTGGTCTCTGACAAAAAAACACAAGAGCTAGTGTGAAGCCTGTGAAGTGAGCTGAGTTGGCTTCAGACACTGTCACATGTTTTTGTTTTGGAACCATTTCTTAAGGTTCTGGAAAAAGCTGTTTTTTTCTTGCATCTTAAGAACAGGTGACTGCCACTCTCTTCTTCTGAACATCGAGATTTGTGTTGATGCTTAGATTGAGGTTGACTGCTGGAATTCCTCAGTGTCTCACTCAGTGTAATTTTCAGTCCTATTCATTGATTGTGGTCATCTGGAGACTCTAAATCCTTTCTTTCTTTTCAGGAAAAAAGGTATAAACTAATACCAATATTTTGGGTCACGATTAAGGTGGTGATTGTCTCCACTGATGTTGTTTTATCCTACTTCTCCTCAGCAATATCTTAGATTAATGTCCAGTGAATTGTGTATTGTTGAACATAGTTTCTTTAACAGGTTGCATGGGTTTGGAAAGACTAAAATAGTGTCAGTTAAGATATGTGTCCATGTGATTCATATCCACTCATGCACATAGAAAACGTTTTACGATGAAATTTTCTCGACACTGTTCATATGTATATGTGTTGCTGATGATACTATTCAATTTTGTTAGAGGCCTCTTTATACATGTGAAGCAACACACCCTATGACTTTTCGGAATAGGTTGTTTCATCAACGAAGATTACACAACTGCCACAAACACATAATGCAGATGTGTAAACTAATGGCATCAATCACCTGAGTGTTACATAACCTGCTTATGTTATTATTGCATCATCATTCTTGTTATAAGTACATAACTACATTATTCATGCCAATGACCATTTTGTTGCTGACATCTGCTCCCTTGTTTAAAAATTGAGTGAACTTGCTCATCGTTGCTATCTCTTGAGTCTCTTCTCAACAGTCTCCCGAAGACGCAAGTACCACAAAGACATAATGCTGATGTGTATACTAATGGCATTAATCAGCTGAGTGTTACATTTATGCCATTTTTGGATTATCATTCTTCTTATTAGTACATAATTACGTTATTCATGCTAATGACCATTTTGTGATTGACATCTGTTCCCTTGTTCAAAAATTGAGCGACCTTACTCATCTTTGGAATCTCCTCTCTTCTGAACAGTCTTCTGGGCCTTCTCTCCGATGGTGATGGTGTCTTTTCTTGGCATGCTTTACCTATCCTTCTTGGTCTTTTTGACTAGTGTTCCTTCACTATACTTGCTCCGTACTATTGATATGTCACTATAATAGATTTCTTCTATTGGGAACAGTCTTGACTGTTCACATTTTCTTGATGCAGCGTTACCCCTTCTCTTCAATTCCTGTCATTGTTTGTTCATGGCCTCATTTTGAGCATGCATGTTTTCATTCCTGTTAAGCAGATCTTCATATTGCTTTTGGGATCCCCCAGTGACCCAAATCTTCTTGTAGATTTTCAGCAACTGCATCCTTGATTTAACTTGAGCACATCTCTTCTGCCGTTATTCCATGTGCTGTAGCTGATGCAGTCAAAGATTAACCTGCATTCCTATCATGTCAAGGAAATATTTGCACATTGCTCAACATGCTGATAGATTTTCAGCTCTCCTTGTGACTTCCCTTCGTACACTCTTCCCAAGGGGTCATGCTTTTTTATGAAGCCCTGTGTGTTGCAGAAAAGTTTGTTTAATGTTTCAGTCTCTAATAATCTTTCCTCTTATGCTATTTTCTAAGTTTTCTAAATAATTTTCCATCAGCAAGATAATTTTGATCTGGGTAGTGATTTTTGATTTTTCCCTATCATTCTCCTCTTCCCCATCTGTATACTCTGAATCTAGACTCCCACCCCCTCCTTCTCCTTAACCTGATCATCTGTTTTCTTCTCTGTTCTTATTTGAGTTTGGAACTGTGCGTTCATATACCTTTCTAAATATGGTTTCTATTTTGCAGCTTTATTCATTAACTAATTGGGTGTCACTCACACAAGACAAGGTTGTCAATCCTTTGCAGCTAGAAGTGTATTATAATTGGTTCAAAGAGCAAAAGATCTTCTCTTCCTTTGAGGTGTCTTGCTTGAATCGACATTCACTCTTTTCCAAGAGAAATGATGAACTCATTATGATTGATAGGAAAGCAAGAAAGATTTCATTTAATGCCTGTTTTGGAGGTTAGTTGATGCTTACATTATTTAGCTAAGCTTCCTAAGCATTCACGTAACTGTTTGCTTCTCTAGTGTTGTCAAATCATCTATCAATTTACTGATTTATGCCTGACTGCCTTAGGCTATTATGATGGAAGAGCAATAAGGGTGTATCTAATTGTAGTCTTTAAAATGTTTTCTTTTTGATGATAGTGATGTTTTCAATTGCATATTTGTAGATCTGGTCAAGGACTTTGTTTTCTCATATTACATTTTTGTTATTCCTGTGAAGTAGACACTTTATATTTTAAAATGATGGTGGTGAAAGTTTTTTATATAACATTTGCATGCTAAGAGGAAACTATCACTATTGTTATTTTACTATGGACTTTAATCAGCTACAGGATTTATTGCTGTTCACAGTGCATTGTGCGAGCAACAATAGACGTATTCTCTGGCAGTAGAGCTCTCTTATCATCTACCAAAGGAGCAAGGGAAGCTTTAGAGGGGCATGCTGATTATGTTTTGACAGATGCTGTCCGTTTGCAGGTATCTTTTATGGAGTGTAGTTTGTTCTCATGTTTTATTGTAATTTACAGTGCTGACTTCTCTGATGTCAATGGTTGCTCTGATGTCAATGGTTGATTGCATTGCAGCTTGTATCTGTCCTTCGTATTGAACCAGACTATGTTATGTTATTCTTTCATCCTGATGCCAAGGTACTTCAAAGTCTCTATCTCCTCCAGCTTACCAAATTTAATGGCTAAAATAAATATTTTAAACTTAGATCAATTGTTGAGCTCTAAAAATGATATTGATATCTTAGTTATGTGATCACTTATAATTGTTCTTAGATAAGTTTTTGAAATAAAAGAACAGATGGTAGTGCCTTAGTTATCTATCTTTTCTTGAATATCGAAAGTTGTATTTAACGTTAGTCCCTTATTTCCATCCTTCTTTTGCTTCTTACCTTACTTACATTAAAATAAAAATATATTAAGCACGACCAAACGTATTTGAAGCGATTTAATAATTATGTAAATACTTTTTAAAACTGTTAGTTATAATCTGTAAATGACTGAATTGATAAAATTGTAAAAGAACGAGAACTTAGATTTCTTCAATCCATCTTACATAATAAAGCACCTTGAGAATAATTTCCGTAAAGTAGGCTAGGTAATCATTGCTCTATGTTGAAATGCTTTTCTCATGTTAAACTAATTTTTCTTATTTCTTTCCATTGTTGTGGTTGCTAGGCAAGTTTATCTATATTTGGGGGTACCTCAGATGTTAAAGCAATTGTGAATGATACTAAAGTTGCAGCAGTAGTTGATGAACCTCCAAGAGCACATTACACGCATTTGGTTGTGGCTGCAAGAGGTTTGGGCACAACAATGGTTACAGTTAAAGATATTGGGCTTGCATCTCCTACATCAGTGTTTGCTTTGGTATAGTACTTTTACCTAATTACATTCAGAGTTGTCTCTTTTCTAATCACCCAAGGTCCAAAGAGAATGAGATTTAGAATAGAGTTTATTGTTAAAAAGCTAATATTGTGCCTGATATCTAGGTTAGCTGTGTCTTAGTATGTTGCATTTTAGAGATATGGTAAAATGTGCTTCCTTTTATTCCGTTAGGTAAGAAATTTTGCAAAATAATGCCTTGTTGCATAAAAACAAGTCACACAACGTTTGGTATGCTTGATTTTGAAAATTTTAGAAATGTGGTAAAATCTGTTTCTTTCTATTACTTTAGGTTAGAAATTAAAAAAAAGAAGTCTCGTTACATGCAAAACAAGTGATACACTTCGTTTGGTGTGTTTGATCTTGAAAATAATTGGGCCTTATGATAAGCATATTAAGTTCACATTATAAGCAACGATTACTAGTTCTGATAGATGTTGCCACAAAAACTAAAACCCTAAGGTGCAAGGTGTTGACTAAGGTGTAGTTATGTGCAACTATAGACAACTTCTCTTCACTTTCGTGACTTGGATGAAATCACAAGGGGGGAAACCCTAGAGCAATTGAGTCTCAAGAGGGTTGGCAAATGACTTAGGATTAAAGATAGATTATGGAAGATAAATAACTCATAACAACATCCATGAATCCATTAGATTTTTTGCAATTGAAATAAAGCAAGTAAAATGAGCAATCCAAAAATCTTTAAGTGCTTTTCCAAATGAAGAAGTGATGAACCTGCTGCCAAATACTAGATCAACATAACCATTGAAAAATATATCCCATTAATGACTAGTTAAGGCTGCTGTTACAAGTGGTGAATAACCAACAATTGAAGTGAGAATTTTAAACCACTTATGATATTATATGAACAATGGGTGCAAGGATTAAAGTATCAAGATAGTTTCCAAGTAAATCTGAAAAATAGCATAAAGGATTTATCTCAATGAACCACAACTCTAATTCTATTGCTGGGATTGCCAAAAAAATAGAGCTACACCATGTTCATAAATTACCTACAAAAAGAACTTTTAATTAACCTTAGTGATGGAGCTACAGGAATTTGGTTAATACCAATGAGAAATTTCCAGCAACTTGAATGGATGAAGTTTCGTGAAAGAAAGCTAGAAATAAAAGACAAGCAACCGATGCTTATCGTGCAAAAGAATGAAGTGTATTTTAGTTACTTGAATATGCCATTAACATAGAAGGAAAGGCTTATATGCTAACATAAATGAGTAGAATTCATATTTATTATGTGTAAGTGATATGTGTCAATATCTAATAAGTTATGAAAAAGATTACCGAAAATCAGAAAACTATTTGTGCAAAACTGTTCAAGAGTGCTTAGGATGTTTAGATGAAAATAACTCTAAAACAGTAAATGGTTTAGCCCATTAAAATACATACGAAGTGATCTAATTAAGGCTAAACTTAATACAAAATCTTGAAAATAGCATTAATTTTAAATTAATTCAATTTACGAGTGAAAAAAGTCCAAAAATTTACAATGTAAAGATTAAAATTTTCTTCAGTTAAAAAAACTCAAGGAAACAAAATGACGCAATTAAGGTGGTAATGGATAAATTGACTAAAGAATCACATTTCCCAGTTATAAAATCTACTTTCAAGGCCATTAATATAGCGGAAATCTTTATGTTAGAAATTTTCAGGTTGCATGGAGTACCGAAAAGGTAAAACAGTAATCTCTAATTGAGAAGCGAAGTTTAATTCAGATATTTGGAAATCATTGTTTAGAGGTTTAGAGTCTAGACACCCACTTGACCTTTAGCACTGCCTCTCATACACAAATTGAGGGCCAAACATAGGGTACTGATCAAATATTAGAAGATATGCTCCATATGTATGTTAATGACAAATCTACACAGTGGAAAGAGTACTTGTATTTGGCTGAGTTTGCATATAATAATGACCATGAGGTATCGACAAATATGAATTTCTTTGTAGTCTATATGGCAGGAAGTGCAACACACCAGTTAGCTAGAGTAGTGCTACAGATAGATGCATTTTGGATCCAGATATGTTAAAGGATACGAGTTCAAAAAGTTTAAAGAACTTGAGCAGGACTATGCCACTCATATTTTGAGTTGGCTACCATTATTCGCGCTTGAAAGTATGGCATCACTATCTATTAGGGAGAAGGTTCCTACTGAAAACATATAACATTGGGTTAAAGTATTAAACTGATCAGCAGAACTGAAACATTTCTGAGTGACTTTGATTGCAAGATAAAGCACCTAAAGGGTAAATAAAACAAAATAGTTAATGCTTTAAGTAGAAGTGGATACCTTTTTTATGCAACTTCTGTGAGTACTTATCAAACTAATTTCAAAACCAGAATCAAAACAACCCTTGATTCTGATGCATTTTTTGGTCAATTGAAAGTAAATATACAGGCTACCTATAAATTCTACTTTCAAGGCCATTAATATAACATAAATTTTTATGAAGGAAATTTTCAGGTTGCATGGGGTACTGAAAACAAAAATCTCTGATTGAGATGTGAAGTTTACTTCAAATTTATGGAAAGCATTGTTTAAAGGGTTAGATACCCAATTAAACTTTAGCACCGCCCATCATCCCCAAATTGATTACCAAATAGAAAGGACTAACTGAATATTCGAAGATATGCTCCATATGTATGTTAAAGACAAACCTATACAGTGGGAAGGCTACTTGTATTTGACTGAGTTGGCTTATAGTAATGGCTATTAAGTATCAACAAAAATGAGTTCCCATACGGAAGAAAGTGCAACACACCAATTAATTGGAGTAATCCTACAACTAGACTTATTTTGTGTCCAGATATATTAAATGGTGTGGAACAGATGGTAAATAGGATTAAACAGAATTTGAAAACTGCTCAGGATAGATAGAAGAGCTATGCAGATTTAAAAAGAGTGCACAAGGAATTTTAGGTTGTGGACCTTTTCAAATTTTTGCAAGGATATGACTGGCAAGGATAGGACTTTTTGACTGAGTTGGCTAATAGGGCTAGTGGCCTATTAGCTTATACTGCCTGCCAGCAATAAAATTCATGATGTATTTAATGTTTCTTAACTTAAAAAGTATTTTCATGATCCTAAACATATTATTGACTGGATTTTACATGTGAAGAAATGTCAAAATATTTACAACATAAAGATGTAAATTTTCTTCAGTAAAAAAAACATTCAAGAGTCATTTGCCTCAGTGCAACACCAACCACTATAGTCGAGATAATTATGGGTTATAACTGGGCCTTTACACATAAGAAACATTTCAATTACATCATTTTTACAACATAACCATGGACAACTGACACATTGATGATACATTACGAATTTGGCTTAGACAAGCCATACACTCGACTTTTTTGGATCATCATCCTCTTTACCCCTTGAATTAACCTTGTGCAATATGATGGGTAACATGTAGCAAACAAGATTTATAGGCAAGCTATGAGAATGTAAATCTGGCTTACTTTGAGGGGCATTCTGTTGGTCCAGTTGACTATGTTGTTATTAGTTTTGTCTGTGACAGGTGATTTTGTAGGTGTGTTATGCTCCTCGGCTGTTGTCTTCTAATTTGTAGCTGCTCTGGAGGTGGTCTCATTTCTGCTGCAGTAACAGAAGAATAGTTCACAAGCAGTTTTAATCGTTTGGCTAGGAGAAGGGCTTTGTTTGTAGACTGTGGACATTAGAGTCATTGACTAACTTTTTCAGCAGTGAATAAATGTTTTTGTATGAAGCATTCATAGTTTCATATAAATACAGGTCCGTGTTGCAGACGTGGACTGGATAAAAATACTTCTGCCTGAGGAGACCAGTATTCAGGTGTGTAGACGTTTGCCAGTAAATTTATATAATTTCATATGGTTTCTATGGTTTGGGAAAATGCAATATGTTCTTATCTAACACCTCTCTGCAGTTGGGAACTGTTAAAGCAGTTGAAGTAGCAGCAGGCACCCATGATGGGCATGTTTTTGATTCATCACAGGTAAGTGGGTCATGATTCAGTTGAATTATAATTTTTTGTAGCATTGTACATTATTGTTAGCAATGGTTATGAATTATGATGCACTATTTGATAGTTTGAATTTGGTATGGCATTTGAAATAATTTTGTGAGTTTTTACTGTTCACGGGCTTTATCCATGCTTTGCGCATAGGGAATTGCTAAGCTGAATAACATTTAAGACCTGACTGATCCCAGAACATTGTCTTTTGTTAAGATTGAATTCATGAAAGTGCATGTGCACGTGGAGGATGAAGTACTTGAGCTCGTAAGCAGTGATGGTACTCAAAAACCATGTGATAGTAAAGTTACAGGATCAAAATTCTTCGTACGTGGTGCAAGCATTGGTTTGACAACCACTCTTCATGTATGGATCTCTGGTTGATTTCAATGATTTTTTTCTTTATCTAGATTCAGTTGTCTGCTATGATTTTCTTCTATCCTCATTTAATAGATTCAGGCAAGTGACAAAACTGTTATGGCTATATGCATTGTTTGATCACTAATTCGATGGTGATGGTCATTTCAGGTTAGTGCATGGCAGGTATCTGGACGAGAAATTTTTAGTCAGTTTGCTAAGGTGGAAGTTTATGCACCTTTGCTCATACATCCCCCAAGGGTCTCTCTTGCTCCAGGAGCAAAATTCACGGTTGGTACCATAGATATTATTTTTTGTTGTCCATATTGTCCAAGAAATAAATGTCATTTGAAGTGGTGGGACTGGGAACATTAACTTCAAACAGATGCCAGCAAAGTTATTGCATGACAAAGATGTATTTCTAAAGAGAATTCTTCTTTCTAGCAGACTCTTGATATTTAAAAGTGGGATAGTTTCTTAGCTGCATCAATGGATGATATGTCTTCTCGAATCTCTCCACTAGATTTGGTAGAGCATGTTTCGCATTTGTCTGAGTTTTATGAATTCTTATAGTAGAAGAAAATAAGAATGGTACTGGAAGTTCAAGTGATTATTTACCAATCTTTAGAATGTAGAGGTTTATGGAGTTTCACTGTTTGGACTGAAACACGATTCAGAAAAAGATTGCATTGCTATTATAAGAATTTTTCAGTGATCCTTAAGTATTAAATTACAAATTTGATATAAGTAATGCTTTTCTTGTTTCATTTGTATTCATAATGAAAATTGAGTCACTTATGGATCTATAAAATAATCAAATGGGAATTCAGAAAAATGTTCAATTAACAACATATGAACTAATTTGGACAATTAAAATCAATGTTACCAGACTCGGAATCGGCAATGAGTCGGTGAGGCAAAAGAGTGAAGCGTTTTAATCGGATCGGGAAAAAAGTCAGTGAATACAAAAAATAAAGATATACACATATTTTGAATTAAGAAAACATTTTTCATTGATATTCAGTAATGCCAAGTCCAAACAATGCATAATGATAATATCAATAGTAAATACTAAATAGATGTCCAAAATATCATGAATGACTAACAGTATCTCATATATGGTACGAGTCTAGGCTCTAAACATGATCCAATGTATTGACTCTATCGAGTCCTGACCACAGTGAACTAGAAGCATAGGCATCTGCTTCTAATAGTTTACAAAATACTGCATAATAATCCGTAAAACTGTAAAAAAACTAAGAACAAGCCCCATATCTTGGGCTGCTTGACTCTCAAGGTTGTCTAAGGCATCAATGCTAAAAAGTGGACCCTCAACTGATTGGACCCATTTTGCTGCATGTGTAGTTTGCAGATCTTGCTCTTGGTCTTCTAGTTTGATTGGCGAATGATCCAAACCTGTCATCATCATGAAACATGGAAATGTGAATGAAAATTTAAAGTTTTTAACTCTTAATCTTTAAAGTGTAAATCAAATCATCAAATTCAAATGTATAAGCCTTAGAGAAACTAAGCCAAGCCTTGTGTTCCTCAAGGCTTAGTCACCAATGTATGGACTCTTGAGTTTGACTATCACCTTGTATTTGCTTGTTGCGAAGACGAAGATTGTAATGGACAAATACAAGGTCATTTAACCGTTTTTGTGTCAATCGGTTGCGCTTCTTAGAATGTACTTTCTCAAACACGCTCCAGTTGCGCTCGCAACTTGAAGCACTACAAGTTGGTTTAAGATTCAAATGGCGAACTTCTTTATATTTGGCGTATCACTACCAAAGTTTTGCCACCAAAGACCTAGCAAGTGGCAAGGGTTCGTGCATCCATATTGAAGATGATAAAAAGTCGATACTAAGTTCATTAAATAAACAAAATAAAGAAATTTAATAAATTGATGAAGCCTTCAAGGGTACTTGGCAACATCTTAGTCGTTTCCCATATAGCACTGGTATAGGCAAATAACTTTGATGGTGTCCTATAATCTTGTAGCTGAGCAATAATGTGACTTTGGACCTCTTGATTAGGGAAGCACCTTTCAAGGCATATATCGCGGGTTTGTCTATCAAATGCAATTGCCTATCCCAGCGTGCATCAATAATGTCTCAAAGAGGCATATACTTGGCCTCCAAATCCCCATATCTTCTTTTGATGGCTTCCTTGGCGAGATCCATTGCCTCATAAATGTAATCCATAGCGGGTTTGTCACCATCAACCATCCTGAAAGATAAAACTTTCAAATTCAATCAAATATGAAATTGAAATGAAATCTAAAAATGAAAAAGTTAAAAACTTGAAGTACCTGAGAACTCTAACAAGTGACTCTGTCATAGCAATAATCTCTTTGGCATCTTTCCAGAAACCGTCATTTCAGGGCAACAATTTCAGTGCCTTCGAGGGTCTTGCTATGTTTAGATGCCATCCACTCGGGTCCCAAAAACATCTGTTTTAAATTTGTCTTTTGCTGAACCACAGATTGCAAAGAGATGAAATTTGTTGCAAATCTTGTCACTGCAGGTCGAACAAGTTCTTTACCTTCAATGTATATTCTCATGGTGTGGAGGACATTAGTGTGATTGTAGATGTATTTGGTTACGGATTTTGCCTTATCCACAACCTCATGTATCCAAGCAAGTTTTCCAATGTCCTCAAGCATCAAATCTATGCAATGGGCTGCACAAGTGGTCCAAAAAATTGGTGGGCTGCCTAACCTTAAAAAGTCTACCAGCAGCCATATAATTAGCTGCATTGTCGATAACGATTTGTAGAACATTTTCTTCTCCAACTTCCTGAACAACTTCCGCCATGGTTTCACAAATAAGTTGAGCAGTCTTAACCTTGTCCGAGGCACCCACCGATTTGAGAAACATTGTGCCTGCTGGACAAGATACAAGGAAATTGATTAAAGTTCTATTCTTTTGATATGTCCATCCATCACTCATAATGGTGCACCTTGTTTCTGCCCATGATGAATGAAATTCAACAAGTATGAGCATAACATCATCAACACTCTCTAATAGCAAATCTGTACTAAGGCTCTCAGATGTAGGGGCTTTGAACATTGGACTTGCAATAGCAGCTACATCAACCATAGCTTGCCAGTAAGGGCTTTTGGCACAGTGAAAAGGGACGTGAGAGTAGTACCAAAAGTTGGCAATGGCCTTCCTTGCTTGACTATGGACATTCTTTTTCCAACCACTAGCTTCCAAGCTAGGTTGAGAACCAGGTTTTGTGCGGGCAGCAAAAAAAGTGTGTAT
Organism: Pseudotsuga menziesii; assembly: GCA_001517045.1. Classification (NCBI taxonomy): domain Eukaryota; kingdom Viridiplantae; phylum Streptophyta; class Pinopsida; order Pinales; family Pinaceae; genus Pseudotsuga; species Pseudotsuga menziesii. The sequence goes on from LPNX010033241.1 coordinate 113,776, forward strand.
GTTACCACCTCCCGTGCTCAAATTTGTAGGAATGGAAGGAGGAACCCTTTGGTCTCGACTTTGAGGCATGTTTGTAAAACTTGGGCCCGACATTGAGGATTCAACAAAGGGAGGTGAGAAGGGGTTATTGGAAGAAAACTGACCAACTCCAATACTTGCTCATTCTATAGTTATCCTTTTATTCTTTGCCTTCAGCTCATCGAGGGTATCAATGGCCAAGACTGCGTGGTGTTTGACATTTTGCTAAACATTTTTGCAAATACCAATGTTATGGCCTGGCATCTGAGCAAGGTGGAACTTGAATCTATAAATGCCCCCACTACATTCTTCTTTGCAAAAATTTACATAGGAGCTTGGTTTTTCCCCCTAGTCACTTGAGATGTTGTTGGCTAAAACTGAAAGTTCATGTACTACTTGTATTGAAAGTATTGAATATGCGCCCATGGAAAATGAAAATTATAAAACTGTGTTTCTTAACATATGGAAAGAGGGCAAGAGCAATAATACTCCTTGAAGAGTATAAGAAAAGGTCCAAAAAAGCAATGGTTAAGAATATGCTATATCCAAATATTGTTGACCTTATAAAAATAGATGTCCCGGAGGAAAGCTGCGAATAGCTGTGCTTTTAAGCACTGGTGAAGTCCCAAAGGGTCATATAGGCCAAAAAGGCCATGGAATAAAATGATGATCCTAGTGAACTTGGATCAAGCTTGATGTAGTCATGATGCCTAAGTTGAATAAGCACTCTCTAAACAACTCACCCATTTGTGAGGCACTGCCATTCCTTGTTGTTTGTCCAACATTGGTTATAGTGAGTATTCCCTTTCTATATCCGAAGTGTCATGATGTTGAGTAGGAAGTCATCTTTTGCCTTAGCCTTGTCAATTTCATCCTTCACCCTTCACTAGCAAAATGACTACAGCTATGAAGTGAGTAGAGTCCTGAAAGTCTAAGTCTAAGTAATAATAAATAAAGCCTTATGTATGTATTGGTTGATGTACCGCCAGTGAAATGAATGCTACTTGTTGTGATTGTTACTTGAATGAGTTGTAGAGCATGTCTTAAGGCCTTTTAACACTTGCAGCAGATGGATGTAGTCTGAGTTATTATGGATGTCTGATCATTTACAGATGGTTATATTGTTTATTTGATATGGTTGATGATCAGATAGAGACCTATCAGGGGTATGAGTATTCACCTTAGATGGATTTGGACTCTCTGAGTCTAATGAGAATTTATTTCTAGTTTCGGGCACTTGCAGATATGATCAGGCTTATTTTGCCTTTCTGATGCAGTTTTTCTTCACAGGTTGATATGTTTGAGCAGGGAGATGTTTTAGTTGGATCTCCTAGGGCGTTGTATGGGCATAGGGGGTGCAACCACTTGTTTGTACCATAGTACCCCAATCCCAGAGAGCCTGGTGGGCTCAGTTTGACAACGCAGGCACCCTAGGAGGCTGTTTTGGCAGGATCACATTTCTCGAGGCAGATTAAAAAATGATTAAATGGCTATTGAAGAAATCAATTTGGGTTACCGAGGCAAGGAAATGACATGGGATGAGTCACAATGATGAGAGTGATGTCCTCCACACCTTCTCCAGTAGTTGCAACACTTGATGGGGCCCACACCAATTTTTGGGCATTTTTATATTATTTTCTGGAGCTTTTGGGAGGGTCACGATTTCCTCAAAGAGGCACAAAGTCAAAGAATTAAATTATTATATTGTTTTATTGTGCCATGGGGACACCCAGAGGGAGTTAGTCAAACACTCTTTGGACCCACCATGTGCTTCATTTATTTCTTGTTGAGTGGGTTACCCTTTTTATGAGTGATTTAGTCTACTTTGGTGAATTATGGTTATATTGATCCATGTATTGTATGTTAAGCTCATCTCAACCATTGATTAGAACATTTCATCTTTTAATCTTAACCACTTGTTCTGAAAGTGCTTAGGACTCGGTTATGATTGAGGTTCTCTCATTTCTATTTAAAGGAGAGAGCTTCTCATTTGTAAGGGGTCTTTGGCTCTTGGATCTGAATAATAGAAAGACTTTTTTGTGGATATTTTCGGGATCTGCTTTGCATCTGATGTTCTCAAATGGTGATTGGATACTCTTTTGCTTCCTAGCATTGTGGAAATTCTTGTGAGATCGATATTTTTCTGCTGTCATTGTTTTGCCTACGGGAAGGCGTTTTGGCTGGAGCGTTTTTGCAGGGGGACCTCAACTCGCTTGGTTTTCTTCATTTTGGATCAAGGGGTTTTCATTAGTTTCATTGTGATCTATGATTACTTCGTTTTACTTTCTTGTAGCATTTGGTTTCTTTATCTTGTATTGGCAAATCTAATATTGTTGACGTTTGCTCATGCAAGATAGGGGGCGCATTGGTGGCTTGTGGCTTACATCCTTTATAGAAATCATTTGGATCTTGTAGAATTGATCGGGATAGCAAGGAACATCACTGTTAAAGACTTCTACAAGCATTTCCAGGTAAGATCTAACAGGTAAGTCTCTTCTCTTTAGATCTTAATCCATTGTACCTTGCTTTACTTCAATTTTTCTGAAAACTCCTAAAATACTAAAAACCCTAAAAAACACTAAATATGGGAATCGTCTGATCTTTGGCCAAACCATTTTTGGGTTTCATAGATTGGGCCTTCTCTTCACTAAATCTACTGTAGCGTTGGTCAAATTCCCGCTGGTTTGACCTAGTTTTGATTTTTAGCCAGAAAACTGCATAAACCCCCACTGAAAATTTGACCTGCTAGGGTTTTGACTTTTTCTGATTTTTGACTTCACAGACGGATAGATCGCATCCCACACAGTCCAAATCACCCTCAACGCTGTCCAGATTCATGGCAGTTTGACCTAGATCTGAGTTTTTTACTGAAACAGCCCTAGCGCCCTCACTGAAAACTTGACTTTTTTGGAGTTTACTTTTTTTTTGAAATCTGACAGGCTAGGCTGATAGATCAGGGCTTGAGCACTCTAGAACACCCCCAACGCTGAGCTAGTTCCTTCCAGGTTGCCCTAGGTCTGAAAAACTTGTTTTCAGCCCCCTAGCCCCCTTCATCAGATTTTGACTTTTCTAGATCTGATCTTTACTGAAATTTTCTGACTTGGGTTTGTAGATTAGGCTACTCTGATCTCATTTCCCCTCCAATGTTGAGTTGATAGCCTCCTAGTGGCTCTAGAGCTGAAGATGTATCTCTCCAAGCCCTAGCGCTAGCCCTCCTTCTGCTGGTTTTCCTGTAACCTGAGGCTTCCGAGCCAAATCCTTTTCTGGGTCCATAGATTAGGGTATATCTCAGGTGGGTTCACTGAAACGTTGTGTTGATGCTGACTCCATTGCCCAATGTATTAAAGGCACTAATCTCCTATCTCTAGCGCTAGCCCTAAATTGAGCTTACTCCCATTCTCTTTGCCAACATTTATTGATAACTCAAGTTACCTATCTTTCATTGAGTCTGTCTCCTTGGTACTAGACAGTCCCAACTCTGTCTTTGTTCACCTTGTCATAGTTACGTTTCCCAAGACAGTGGTCATCCCCATCAGTTGCTAGTACCTAAACCCTAGAGGTAGGGTTTCCATTCACCTTGCACCTTATGTACCTTGAAGCCCCATTTGATCTGTTTTGGTGTCTAGGTCTGATCTCTCCTGTTGGGAGCAGATCTGGGTGTCCCCCGTTGTTGTCTTGGACTAGGATAACATAAAGTGAAGGCTACCTTGATTGGCGTGACAACCATCCATTTGGGAGTCTAGGCAGTCTTGGTTCCACCCCTTAGTTGCTTGCCCCTCTACCATCCATCCTGGATCAACCTCACACCAAGGTTGGTGACAACAACTACTTGGCAAATAAGAAATAAAACATCCAGCCATGGGAGTAAACTTTGAGGTTATGGGCAAAAGAGGAATAGGCATGTGAACTATACTAATTTATCCAAGAAGCCACTTACTGAGGGCTGTTCAGAATATGCATTTGAGGGGTCACTTAATGTCCTTGAAAGGACAAAATAGGACAAAGAGACTAGAACATATAGCAAGACAATATATCTAGATAAAAAAGGGGGTACAAAATGTGTCGTTGAAATGTGGGATACTTATATTTTTTCCAATTTAAATTCATGTTGATTAATTGCAATCACACTAGGAATTTTCTATGGGGTCATGCTGTGAATGTTTGCCTATGAATGGTCGTTGTTTCCCCATCAATTGTTGGAACATTGGCATCATATGGTGTATTAGTTTCACTAGGAATTTATTTTATTGTTGCAACTAGAGGTTCTGGGATACCTGTCAGCTATATCATAGGATTTGCCAAACTTCAAGCTTGAAGTTATTTGGCGAACCTCAGGTTCATCTAACTTGAATCATTTCTCATGTTGCGAGTTCGTTTTTCAAGGTGTCTATGTGCTCTGAGGCAACAGACTTGAGATATAGTTCTATTGATTGAGGCCGCAGACTCAAATCCTACATTCAACATGAGTGAAATCTATGACGGGTGTCTATGTAGTGTCCAGATCATAGTCATCGGCTCCCCGTCACCCATCAGTCGAACCCTGAACCATGCCGCTTTTGCAAGCGCTTTCCCTTGAGCGATCCCATCTTTTTGAAATCCTCAATTGTGACTCTGCTGTGCCTCTTCGAAGTTGGGTTCATTTTGTATTTTATTACTGTTACAAACTATGTTGCACGCAACTCCTAAAATCCCCACGTACCAATACCGGAAACTCGTGGAAACTTGGACACTTCTCGGAAACTTCTAGGAAACCTCCAAGGGTCCATGAGCGGCTTGTGATCAATAGGAAATCTAAAAACCCCGTGTTTATGGAAAATGAAAACAAATTAGCCTTAAATAATTTCTAAAACCACCTAGAATCAACTTCTCATTCATTCTTTAATGTGAGATTTTGTGTTATTGAAAAAAAACTATAGATATAAATATATATACTATGTTTCCCCTGACGTACCCATTTTTGGTAGGTCACGTTTCCAAGCATTCCTGTTTTCGAAACTTGTACATGTTTCCACGATTCGTGCAACTTAGGTTATGAATTTACGAGTCACATATGTATTGTTATTTTAAGTTATGTTTAATTTTAAAGTTTAATATAATTATATATACATACATATAACTAATAATTAATTTATTAATTATATTAATGTATCTATAGTTATATTAAACTTTAAAGATATGTTGTATTGAATTGTTAAAGTTTAATATAATTATGTATACATACATATAGTTAGTAATTTATATAATTACAAGTAATTAGTAAATAAAATATAATTAATAATTATTTTTAAAGTTTATAATTATACATATCTATATCTTGAAAAATGTATAGAGGTGAACCTAATGGGGAACCGCATATGAACCTTATGGAAAAATTCAAACCCCAATCAAACCTAAAGGTTGTTGAACTCGAACCCGAACCTTGTGACATAGCTTGCATGCTCTATAGATGTAAAAATCGACTTTTTCAACCCCATTCAATATAAATTATTATTAGGAGAGATGCAAATTTTGATGAAGGTCTTTGGGTCTGTGTGCCTAATTTGATGCTTTGGCCATCTTTGGCTTGTAAACCATCTTCACTGAATTTGTCATCTTCTGCTCCAAAGTTTTCGGCTAATGCCCCTATTCTAGTTTCTTCTTTAGATGATGATAGTGAAGATGAAAATCCAGCTCTGCCTGCTCACCCTTCTTTGTTGTATCGGGTGCTCCCATACAACAGAGGATTAAATTCAACAAACAAAACATAAAAATGCCTTAAAAGATCAGATCTAATGATGTATAAAACAAGAATAAAGGTACAATATGTTGATTTTTGTACCTAGGAAAGTGTTCCCCTTGGTGACTTTAGCCTTAGTCACTTAAAAGGGGAAATTTAAGTGACCCTTGCATTAAATGACTTGAGATAAGCATTTAATGTGACTTTAGAGATTAAAGTCAAATTTTGATAAATTTAAGTGGGTGAGTGAAATAAATTTTTATGAGAATTAAATGAGAGCATTTATTCTCATTTATTGATCTAGTCTAATCTCAACCATTGGATTAAATGGCTCCTCACCTACCTAGGGATTAGACGAAAAGTAAGAGAAAGACAAAATGCATTTAAATTCGAGGTACCCTGTCTGAAGAGTTTTTTCAGTGGGCACAAAAATCGAGACAACATTTAATGTGGCACAGTTTTCGAGCAGAGTACGACCATCTGTACAATACGGATTTTGGGCATAGATTTCGAGGGTAGAAGCTGAGCATGAGTTTCAAGGAAGAACAAGCACGTTTCCCGAGGCAACAAATAGTTTTTTGTGGCACGATTTTCAAGGCTGCACGACAACATTTATTACAGTCTGTACAACACGATTTTTGAGATGTTCTGGCACAAAAAACGAGGGAAGAACTTTGCTGTGATTTCAAGCATGTTTTTTGAGAAGGAAAGCCACAGAAATCAAGGCAGCATTTGCACAGAAATCGAGGCATTCTGCTGGGTTGTTTTCTTTGGCCGAGATAAGTTGTATTTTGACTTAAAATGACTATCCTGAATTTTTCATAGAAGATATAATAAAAACTCTCTCTGATTGGTTTTCTCCTTGTGGGTTTTTCTAGGGCTATTGGCCAAAAAATTTATGAGTATTGTGTGATTGCTGAAAGTGCATTTATTTATTTTTTGTCATTGAAAATGAGTTACAACAGAGTTACTTAAGTCTGAAAATTTATATTATTTCCAGCCTCATAAATTTTCTGGGTTGGGCATTAAATTGAGTTATTTTTTGACACTTAAACCGGAGGCTGAAACTGGATAAAAAATTACATGGTATCAGAGTTGAGTGGGGCAGAAAATTAATTTTTGCAGACAGAAAAGTAATTTCCAGATTTCAAAGATTTTCTTTTGATAGTAACAACATTTTGTTGAAACTTGTTCTTTGAGAAATATGTCTTCAACCGGGCTGAGAATGGAGGATAGGCTTGATGGGGCTAGGAACTTTGTCCCATGGAAAGCTAGGATTTTGCTTGTGTTGGAGGAAAATGAGTTGTGGGAGGAGGTAGTTAGAAATACTACAGCTAATCCCATTATTATTCCCGCTTCCACCGATGCGGTAGCATTTGCTGCCTTCGACAAGAAAGATATTAAGGCTAGGAGGATTATCCTAGATGCTGTTAAAGACCATGTGATTCCGCACATTTCATGGAAGGATCGTGCACATGAAATGTGGGGTGCTTTGATTGGCTTGTTTCAGAGCTCAAACGAGAATAGGAAGATTGTTTTGAGGGAGAAGCTGAAAAGTGTCAAGATGGTCAAAGGAGAGGTTGTTATGCCTTATCTTACTAGGATCTCTCAGGTGAGAGATGAGCTTGTAGCAGTTGGGGTGGTTGTTCTTAGTGCTGAGCTAGTGCAGACAGCCTTGAATGGGGTGTCACAACCTTGCGTTGTGTTTGTACTGGGCTTGGTGGCTAGGGAGAACTTACCTTCATGGGACTGGATTTGTGATGATTTTGTTTAGGAGGAGACTTAGAGGGGCCTTTTGCAGTGCAGTGCTTCTACTAGTAGGGAGGACGAGGAGGATGTGGCTTTGACTGCAAAAGGGAAGAAGAAGAACAAGAAGGGTCCCAAGGGTGGGGCCAAGCAGCAAGATGGGCAGAAGAAGGATTCGAGCACTGTAAAGTGCTTTGCATGTCAGAAGATGGGACACTATGCTGGGCAGTTTCTGAACAAGAAGAAGAAGCAGCAGTAGACAACAGCTTCAGCAGAGGTCGATGACTTTGCAGCTAGATTTCAGAGAGATTTTTCTCTATGCACTTGGCACATTGATAGAGAGAGAGCATTTATTATCACTAGTGCGGATGTTGATAGAGAGAGGGAGTTGACAGACCATTCCTACAGTGCAATTACTTTCGACACTTGGTATATCGATAGCGGAGCTTCGAGCCACATGACAGGTGCTCGTGAGATGTTCACCGAGCTTTCACAGACATAGACTGATGTGGAGGTGGTGTTGGGAGTTGACTCAGCAGTCAGAGCAGTTGAGTGTGGGACCACTACCTTTCAGAGGGAGTCCATGAGTCTCATGGTGTTGAGAGGTGTATTGTATGTACCTAGGCTAAAGAAGAACCTGGTTTCAGGTTCCACGATTGAGGATCAGGGTCCTGGGGTGTCCTTCCTAGATGGACATGTGCGTGTGTTTCCCAAGATTGCTGGACCATTTGCTTCATTTGCCATTGGAGTTAGATGTGGGAAACTGTACATGCTCTTATTTTAGCCTCAACATGCCTTGGCACATAGCAACGACAATGAGCTTTGTAAGCTTTGGCATAGGAGGATGGCTCACTTGCATCATCCAAGTTTGGGGTTGTTGAGACATATGGTTACATGTTTACCAGAGTTCAGCTCAGAGCATAGTGATGTTTGCAGGGGGTGTGCTTTGGGAAAGTACACCAAGCCTGCTTTTCCTAGCAGTGATAGCAGGTCAGCAAGGATTGTTGACTTGATACATTTAGATTTGTGTGGACCAATGCCATCTGTTTCCTTTCGAAGATATTAGTACTATTTGACATTCATTGATGATCATTCCAAGAAGACTTGGATCTACTTTCTAAAGAGCAAGAAATCCGAGGAAATCTTGCAGAGGTTCCAAGAGTTCAAAGCTCGTGTGGAGAACCAGACAGGGAGGAAGATCCGAGTTCTCCAATTGGATAACGGGGGCGAGTATACCTCCAAGGAGTTTGATGGATATTGCAGACAAGAGGGTATCAGGAGGCAGTTGACAGTGTTATACACTCCAAAGCAGAATGGAGTAGTGGAGAGGAAGAACAGGTCTATTGTTGGATGAGCTAGAGCTATGTTACATGGCCAATCACTTCCTTTCTTTCTTTAGGCCGAGGCATGCAACACAACTGTATATTTTCAGAACAGGAGTCCCCATCGTGCCGTGGGGAACATGACACCTGAGGAGTGTTTCATAGGCAAGAAGCCTGAGGTCAGCCATTTTCGCGTATTTGGTAGTTTGACATAGTCCCTTTTGAGAAGAGGACAAAGTTGGAGCCCACTGCAGAGAAGGGCATCTTTTTTGGGCTATGATGATACTTCGAAGGCCTTCCGTATTTTCCTTCCTTCTCAGAGGAAAGTTGTAGTGCAGAGGGATGCGAAGTTTAAGGAGCGGGCCTTCAAGAAGTCAAGAGAGTTGGAGCAGGGAGAGCAGCAGGTTCCTACATCTCAAGCAGTTACATAGGTACCATCTATACAACAAACAGGATCACATGTTTCTGGAGTTACTGGACTACACAGTGCAAACACAGGTTCACCAGGTTCAGCGGTTCAGCCAGCAGGGTTTTCGGGGACAGGTTTTGGGTCTCAGATTACAGGTTCATCGTATAGAGGATTAAGATCACAGAGTTCACCAGTTGTTGGTACACCAGCTTTTGGTTCACAGGTTACTGAGGTTTCTACCTCTGGTAGTTCTTCAGATGATGACAGACCAGTGTGGGAGCAGCCTCCAAAGAAGAAGACACCGAAGTGGCTTCGAGACACCTTGAAGGAAGCTCAGGAGTTTGGGACACCCAGAGAGCCAATGAGGTCTATTCAGATGCCTAACAGATTGGGATTGCTTTTGATGGCTAGTTTATGTGATTCAGAGCCTTCTACTTTTGAGGAGGCCTCCCAACATCATGTTTGGTGAGATGCCATGATGGATGAGTACCATTCCATCATGAAGAACGATGTATGGGAGATAGTTTCGAAACCTGAGGGGAAGTCAGTGGTGACTTCTCGGTGGCTTTACAAGCTAAAGCATGCTGTGGATGGTACTGTTGAGAAGTACAAGGCCAAGTTTGTAGCGTGGGGGTTTTCACAGGTTGAGGGTGTGGATTATGATGAGACCTTTGTGTCGATTGCTTGAGATACTTTGATTAGGGAATTGATTTCCATTGCATCGTCAGATGGATGTGAAGACTGCATTTCTTAATGGAATCATTCAGGAGGAGATTTATGTTGAGCAGCCTCAGGGCTTTGAGATTCATGAGAGAGAGTCTCATGTTTGTAGGTTGAAGAAAGCCTTGTATGGGCTGAAGCAAGCTCCTAGAGCTTGGTACTCCAGGCTCGATTCTTACTTGCAGAGGATGGGGTTTCAGAAGATTGAAGCAGATCCGAATCTCTATTTCATCATGGTTGGAGATGATCCGCTTATTCTTTTGTTATATGTTGATGACTTATTTATCACAGGGGGGAGAGAGACCCATTGCAGCTTGCAAGAAGGATTTTGTTTCAGAGTATGAGATGACAGATATTGGGTTGATGCACTATTTTCTGGGATTGGAGGTTTGGCAGGAGCTTGGACACAATTATATGGGACAGGGAAAGTATGCTGTTGATATTTTGAGGAGATTTAGGATGGAGGATTGCAGGTCGATGTCGACACCGATGGTCACTAATTGGAAGAAGCTTCATGCTTCTGAGGGAGAGTTGGTGGATCCTACATTATACCGTCAGCTCATTGGTTCATTGATGTATCTGGTCAACTCGGCCAGATTTGTGTTTTGCGATGAACACTCTCAGTCATTTCATGGTCGAGCCTAGGAGAGTGCACTGGATAGCCACAAATCATGTATTGTGATACCTAACAGGGATAGTGGATTATGGTCTGGACTACAGGAGGTCGGATGGGATCAGGTTGATTGGCTTCACAGTTTCAGATTGGGTAGGCAATGTGGTAGATTGAAAGAGCACTTTTGGATGTTGTTTCAGTTTGGGCTCGATAACAGTGTCGTGGTTCAGTCAGAAGTAGAAGTCTGTTGCTTTGAGTTCTGCAGAGGTTGAGTATATGGCAGCCAGTCAGGCAAGTTGCGAGGTACTGTGGCTTTGCAAGTTGCTGGTGAATTTACTTGGTCAGGAGCTTAGGCCTACGGTGATTCATTGTGACAATCATAGTTGAATCCAGCTCTCTGAGATTCCAGTATTTCATGATTGGTCAAAGCATATTTAGATCAGGTATCATTTCATTCGAGATTATGACAGTACATTTACACTGATGAGCAAGTTGTAGATATTTTGACGAAATCTTTTAGGAGTGGCAAGTTTGTCTTTTTCAGGGACAAGTTGGGAGTTGTGTAGAACACTTTCCTCGGTAAGAGGGAGTGTTGATTTTTGTACCTAGGAAAGTGTTCCCTAGGTGACTTTAGCCTTAGTCACTTAAAAGGGGAAATTTAAGTGACCCTTGCATTAAATGACTTGAGATAAGCATTTAATGTGCCTTTAGAGATTAAAGTCAAATTCTGATAAATTTTAGTGGGTGAGTGAAATTAATTTTTATGAGAATTAAATGAGAGCATTTAATCTCATCCATTGATCTAGTCTAATCTCAGCCATTTTCCCCTTGTGGGTTTTCCCAGGGCTATTGGCCAAAAATTTCGAAGTATTGTGTGATTGCTGAAAGTGCATTTATTTATTTTCTGTGATTGAAAATTTGAGTTTCAACATTGTTTACTTAAGTCTAAAAATTTATGTTATTTCTAGCCTTATAAATTTTCTGGGTTGGGCATTAAACTGAGTTATTTTTTGACACTTAAACCAGAGGCTGAAACTGGGTAAAAACTTACACAATATAGATGCGGAAGTAAATGCAGCCCTAAAGGGATTCTAAAATGCCAATGTTTTATGTTTTGAGAGATTTTTTTATATGATGAAGATTTATTAATTCCAAAATGCAAAACAAAAAAGAAAAGAAATAAAATTTTTGATTTTAGGTGGCTAGAAACAAATGGACTAGTTCCTAGCGTTTGAAGTTAGGCTTATGGGGTCAATCGAGGCAAGTGAACTAGTATCTAAGAATAGCTAGGGTTTGAATGTCAATCCCTACCATATTAAAAAAAGGCTAGAATTCATGGAAGGATCTACAAGGGAATAACTTCAGTGGTATCTTCAATAATGCTTTGGGCATATATGATATTATTCTTCAATAATGGAATCTTAGGGAATACAACCAAGTGCTGAAAACATACCACCTATTCATCCACGATCAAACAATTTAATCTTACTAACTAAAGAGCTTACTTGCAAATAATCCCAAAATAGCAACAATTGTTGATTGAATAATAATCCAAAGCATTAGCGAGAAATCTGCATCATAGCGCTAGCATCAACCATCCATAAACTTCACTACAAGAACTAAGCAAGAGCCAAAAGAGAGAGTTCTCCTCAAGTTTCTAATACGTTTTACAATGAGAGGGGAGTCTTTTATATAGGAAGAGACTAACAAACTCTTCAAGAAAAAATAATAAAAATCTTCTCAAGATATGGTCAAAACACCAAAACCCTAACCATATGACTGGGAGAAGGGGTCACACCACTACTATGAGTAAATTAATCCATGAATAATATAAAGTATTCCCAAGGAAGAGGAACACTCCAAAGGATCTAACCAAATGTTTGCCAAGTGCAACGAGCTCAAGTAAAAGCATAAACAAGTGTGCCAAATCATCATCAATGGATCGCCCTCCAACTATAATTCTCAAATGAACTGAGTGCTCCTCCTAAAGTCCCACACGTGTGAGTGAAATGGTCCTCCAAGGTGGGATGTGTCATCCATATGGTCATAAATGTGCCAATAACTCCTAAAGTGGAGCGCTCCACTCTAAATCCATGCCAAGTGTCTCTCTAAGGTCCAAGGGTGCCAAAAGTTAAAACCCTAGAATGCTCTAGCCATGATGTAATAAAACTCCACTGCACGTGTGTGTAGAATGGGATGAGCCATTGAAGAATGCGGCATGCCATGTGAATCAAAACAATGCCTCATATATGTAGAAGAAGAGGGCTCTCTCTAGAAAGGGTCTAATCATCATCAAGTCAAATCCATCTAAGTTTTAGACCATGCTTAATGTCTAGGGGAGGAGTCCCCACTGCGTACACCAATGTGAAAACCATAAAATACCTAAGTAATAAGATATGGAAAGGTTAGCAAATGCACTCTTCTAATAACACAATGCTGCTTTAATTAATTATTTGATTACCTTTAGATTCACTATGGTGTGACCATGATTAGACCCCTAAGACATGATGCAATTCCTATGTTTATAAGTGGGGTGAGGGTAAATGAGTGAATGTGAATTTGGGAAGGTTTTTGCAATTGACTACAATAGACATGTGTTAGGAGTTAGGTCTACTCCTTAGCTTTCAAGAGCTAGGGTTTTAGAGTTTTCTTCCACATGTGTGCCTTAGAAGGGAGTGCTTTTGTTTAGCTACCCTTTCCTTGTGCCTCTTTTTTGTGATCCCTTTGTATTTCTTTTCTTTTAATATATTTATAAGACTTTTCATTGGTTTAGTCCATTCACTCTGGATTTAGCTTTGATAGCTTGGGATAGGGAACTGGGCTTTATACAATGGGGTATTACTCACGAGTCACATCTATAACATTTATTTAGCTGCTTCATCCTTAGAGTACATTGACTTTTTGATTTGATTTAGGCATTCATACATGTGAATAGTACGAAGACAATAGAAGATGACATATAACTCAATTGCGAAAAGGGAAAATGATGAAAATGAATGAAATAGATCGTGAACTGACATGGCATGAAAAAGGCTATATAAAAGTGTGAAATGATATGTAATGAATGTTACACCTACTCAAATTCCTAGGTTTATGCTTGACTCATTAGGTTATATATTTATAAGGGAATAAAGACGACACCATGGTACATCCAAGTTATGATACAACAATTAAAAGTACACGAGTGACTATACAGTAACAGTATTTGACCCCTCATTGTCAAGGTTACATGAATCGTGTGTGCTATCGAAATCAGCTGAAGAATCCAATACTGGTTGGCACTCGTCGCAAAAATAAGAATTGGGGATTTAGAACTTTAACCTAATTAACTTAAATTTATCCTATGTAAACAACTTTAGATTATTCAAAATGAGGTGGAAAAATCCAATAATCCGATTTTGAAGAATCTGATTCGGGTGTGGTTAGGCCTAGGGTCGAATCCGGTAACTTTGCTCATGGTCATATCCTATATCCAAGGAGGCAATCCCCATGTGAGAATATGTCATGGCATGTGTCATAACAGTAACACTGGCATCAACTGAAAAAAAGGCCCAAAGCATCTCTAGCACACGAATGGTGATCTGCAAGTTGGAAGTGTCTTTGGAAAATATCCATGGATAAACGTTAGATCTCATTCGTGGAACTGTTGGATGTGATTGGAAGATCACATAGGCAATGATTACAGTCACCCCCACATATAAGCGGTAGACATAGCCAAAATGAATTACATTTTCCTTGTTCTAGCCTTGGCAACATCATACAAATGGGAGGTGTTATCGATTGATATGTAGAGGTGACTTGATGATTGATGCCTTTGTGATTTTTATTACATTCATTGGTTCAACATATGAGATTTATGGTTTTCCCTTGGATAATTTGTCAGAAACACTTCCATCTTGCTTAGATCACGAGTTTTGTGCTAGAGATTGATGGGGACTATTTCAGTTGATGTTAGTGTTATGGCATATACTGTAACATACATAATATATATAAATATGAAATAATAATATTTATACTCAGCAATAAATAATAATAAATAAATATTTAACTAAAGGGTTGCAAACCTTCATGAACAGTCACCAAGGTGCTTTCAGATGTTATATATATATATCTATATATATCATAATATGGCACTTTCATTGTATTGTAATCAATATCATATCATTTATCTTTCATTTTAATATATATTTACTGTCCTCTCTGGATTACTGTTACCTAGCCTATTTAAGGTGTATATTTACTATATGAACATAAATCGTTCATTGCATAGGTATCAGAGCTTCATCTCCATCCAACTTTTGGCCATTTGAAAATTGGATATTCTGCAGATTCGTGAAAAAAACATCGTTTTGCTGCAAAAAACATAGAAGTAAAAAAAATTGATGCTATCAATCGTGAAGGTACCAAAGAAAGTCTATGGACTATGGTTGAATCAACAGAATAATCAAATATTTATTAAACTTTTTAAAATGGTATATTCACACTGGTATAGTCGCATTAGGTTAATACAACCATGACCATTGGTTATACACTTGTACTAGTTTTAAAATAAATTGTTGCCATGAAAGGAATCTTCTATTCTTTGCTAAATTATGAGGGAATCACAAGGGATTGTAAGGTTCTCCAAGTCTATACATGACCCAACGCAGTGCAACATTCCATAAGAACTCAACTTTTCATAAAGAATGCGATTTTTCTGGAGTTGAAGGTTTTGATAATAACTTATCTTATCATAAGATAAGTTTAAAATACTTATTTATATAAACGTGGAAGCATATACATATATGGGAAGGTGTAAACGTATACATATATAAAAGGGTAAACATCTTACATTTGTGTGGATTTTTTTTTTTAAAGCACCATGAAGCAAGTTTTAAGTTAAAGCCTAAAGGGTATAATAAAAGTATAAAAAATGGGGGGAGGGGGGTTTTAAAAGTCAAGATGGTTTTATTGTTGAAAAGAAGGAAAAGTTTCCCAACACCTAAAATAAGTTGGTTTCAATGCTATTAAGAATAAGAGGGACACTTGCAGGAAAAGATACCATCATTTCTATTGCTCCTACTGAACACAATAATTATATTAGTGTTGAATTCGCTAACCATTTATTGATCCCTGAGTTAAATATAATTGACAAGCTAGAGTTTTGGGACAAGAAACAATATGAAATAAGTGGTTTACAACTGAAGATTGGAGATTATACTTTTGTATCGAAATTCATTGTTAGATCCTTGTAGAGCGATGACGGTGACATAATTATGGGTTTACCTTGGACGGAAACACAAGGGACTTTCAGTTTAAACACTAAGAAGAAGTTTTTGACATTCTTTTATAAGATGAAGAAAATAACATTACAATATTTATCAGTGGAATCATGCACATGAGTTCCCTCTTCACAAAATATTGAAGAGAAATCATCATATGAAAGCTATGAAGATTTAGAAGGGAAGTAAGGCATTTGAACAAACTCCTTATTGGAAAATATAAATAAACTGTGCAAACCTAAAAGAAATTGGAATGTCAAGATTCAAAGTTCTACCTGTTGAATATTTAGCATTAGCATAAACTTTAAAAATTTGCAGATCTACTTCAACAATTCAGCAGTATAGTAAAAAACACATTCATCACATCAGCACAAATGGACACAAGATTTTTCACTGGGGAAACCTTCAAAGGACAAAAACCCCAAAAGCATTAATAGCTCATCTCGTAAATGAGATGACAGAAAATTCTTCAAAAAGGTCCTCAAATCCAAATCTGGATTTTTATCCACACTAACAGTAAAAATAGACCGATAATTTTTCAACCAAAAATTCCAGAAATACAAAAAATTCCCCAAAACAGGAATTTCTTTCTCCTGCCCAAAAATCCCAGACTGCCCTGCCCATATCTGAATGTCTGCTGCCCGAGCTGCTCGATCTGCCCAGATCTGGGTTTTGTTGCTGCCCGTTGATTGTTGACCTACCCAGTTTGCCCTTCCATGCTGCCTGTGACCTTGTTACTCTGCCCGGCTAATTTATTAGCAGCCTTGCTGCTGCCCGATGGAATTTCCAACCTTTCGCATGGGCTGTTAGCTGCCCTGCAGCCTTCTTGCTAGTGCCCGATTGCCCCTGTGCAGGCTTGGTGTTGCCTTGAGGGTTGCCCGGAGGTGTTGTGGGTTCACGGCTGCCCTAAGGGTCAGCTCTAGGGCTACCTGAGGGTGCCCAACGAGCCTTGGCCCTCACAGGTTGAGCTTCCCATAAAAACAAGGGCAGTACCCCTGCCCAAAACAACAAAAAACCACCCTGTGAGAAAGGAGCTGCCCGGATTTTGTCTTGGCTGCCTGGAAAAATACAAACAACATGTGAGGAGAGAGAGATATGGCTGCCTGGAAAAATTGGAAGAGTTGCCAAAAATTCTGAGAAGCAAAGTGCTGATAAAAACCCTAGCTGAGGGTTTGTTGAAAGGATGCCCTAGGTTGAGGCAAAAATCTTCTTAAAAAATATAGCAACTTCACCCGTGAGATCAAAACTTGTGTGTGATAATGAGAAGAATTGATCTTTTTTTATAACCTTCATTCACCTGTAAGTGGACAAGATTAGGAAAGATAAAAATAATAATATTTTTAATCTTTTCCTAATTTCACTTTCACTTTTACCAAAAAGGGTCCTTTGATTTTTTTTCCTTTGACTTTTATAGGAAGTCCTTATTTATTTTTACTTTCACTTATGGTCATTTTCCTGTGGTCAAAAAGTCTTTATTTATTTTGACTTTTGACTTTGGCCTTTTTCCAAATGCCCCTGTGGTGATTACCTGTGGTCCTTTTTGATTTCAAAAGTACATCATCATAAACCAAGAGAGTTATTAATGCTTTTATCTTACACACAGTGTGACACCTAGATCTGGTACTAGGGTAACTTGACCAAGGGTAGCTAATCCGTGGAGAAGCACCCCAAGCCTCTAGATCAAGGGTCATAGTGCCACACATGCCCAGAGCTAGACTAGGGCTTACAGTGTCTTCAATCTCCAAGAGAATGGCTACTCAGAACTAAGCTGAGTCTACCAGTCCTAGATTGATCTACATCGTGGTCCCGAACCAGATGTCTACTCAACACAAGGTTGAGTCTACCCGGGGCAGAGCTGAGTCTATATCATGGTCCTAGACCAAATATCTACCATTCAACAGAATGGTCACTCAACACTGGTTGAGTCTTCACCGTGGTCCTGGACCAGGTGGTCCCATTCTCCTAAGAGAAGTTGGTGCTGCTAAGAAAAATCAACACTACCGCCTTGAACAACAATTTAAAGAGCTACAATAATAGAGTAATGACACTAAAAATGCTCACAAATTTGCGATTGCAAATATCAATAAAACGATATCGAACAATAATGATGAGATCTTTAGGTTGAGAAATCATAATAAAATTCTATCCACAAAATTCAGAAATTAAAGAATAAGAAGCAAGAATATCAGAAGTTGGAACAAGCTAATGAAGATATCAAAAATAAATTATTAGAAAAGAATGACATGATTCTTCACCTTAAAAATCATAATCAAGATTTGATGGAACACATTAATAAGTTAAACGATGACGAGAAGTTGCAACAAGAAACATTGAAGAAGTCTGCTAATAAAGAATCAATGATCGATAAGGAATCAAAGACAGAACCAGTTGAAATAACGATGTTTTCAGATGAAAAAATCTAGACTTTGGAGATACAAATGCAGTGGAGTTATTTTTAGTTGGTAAATTACCAGAAGCAACAAAACGAAGTTTCCAAAAACAAGACGTCAGTTATAGAGATTCTTTATCGTCACCCCAACTATAACAAACGTCTTTTTCAACAACCTAACCACATGCAAATTCAATATAAATATACAAGTGAAGATATTAATTTATTTAAGAAAAAATCATTTGTAGAATCTTATGAACTGCGAGATCAAAGAAGTCATTACAACCAGAGTTTTAAAAATCGGTGAGATTGGTTTCAGAATCGGTCGATTCATCGAGTTGACGTCGAACTGATTCAAATTGGTCTAAAACTCGATTTGGTGAACCGGTTTGGTACCGAACTAGCCGATTCGACACCAAACCGGTCAGATCGACCGATTTCGGTTGATTTTTTTACTCCTAGTCATGTAGGGTTTGCAGACTTGGTTGCCCACTTGCTTCTATTTTTACAGTGATTATAATAAAGAATATTTGTGTTCCTTTGTAGGATAAGAAACACAAATTTACAAGCTTTAAGGCATAAAAAAAATGCCACAAAAGAAGCTGTAAGAAGAGGGATCTCCTGATAGCTTAGATCTTCAAAATTTGGCTAGATTACCTCTCTGCTCGATCACCTTTTGCTGCAAAACAGCAAGTAAACACCATTCAAATATGCCAAATAATTTATTTAAACAATAAAAATTTAATATATTACTCAAGTAACTTTTGAAAGGTAAAAATTTGAAGTATTGAAAAGTACTTGTTAGAAGCTAGATTTATGAGTTTTAATCTTAAAATCAGATCTAACTTAATGATAAATGTAAACCAGATTTAGTTTATGATCTATATTAGTTCACTAAATCGATTAACACTTGTCAAAGTAACCGGTAACTAGAGAAATTTAAATTTTAGATGAGAGAAAGAGAGAAATAGTAAGCCGTTGAACTTGCGTGATGGAGTCTTCCAAGTGGGACTAGGAGGGATTATGTCCTTCTTGGTATGCTTGAAAAGAAAAGAGAGTTAAATTAGAACGCCTTCCTCTTCAAGCTAAGAAACCTGCAATCCTTTGAACACACTTGTACAAGAAAGATTAATCACATCGATGTTAATCACACAAAATTCTCAAACATGAATATAAACAAAAATAACATGGAACTTTAAGGTATCTTATGCAACTAAACAATAAGATGATAAATAAACAAATCTACTTCTCTTACCCTAATGAGAGATATCTCTTCTTCAAAGACCAATAGTTAATCACAAAACAAGTAATGAAAAGACAAATTACCTCCCAAAACTAACAGTAAGCATCCACACACATGAAGAGAGTCACACGATTCTTGCCTCCAAATCCTTTATTCATTCATAAACAATTCGCAATTACAAAGCAATAATAACAGAGGTTCCACGCTTCTCATGTCGAATGAAGAGAACTTGCTCTCTTAAATAGAAAAACTCAACTTGATGGGGCACTCTTGCTAAAGGATGAGCTTGATAGTTTGGCGTGAGTTGGATCCCCATGCTTTGGGGCATAAAGAAGGTAATTACCAAAATCCCAAAAGCTTAACCTCAAACCAAATCTTTCTTTCTTGGGAAAAACGCCTTTCTCTTGGGAAATGCGCCCCACTCTTGAAAAGAAATTCCAATTTGATATTTAGCAACCATTTTTTTTCCTTTTGGTGACTTGTAACTCTTTAGAAATAATTCTATTTACCTTTTCCAACACACAAAATCAATTTTCGTCAAGTTTCCAATTTTTTAATGAGTTGTCGAATTTCTCATTTTATACAATTTTTTGGTATTTTTTTGGGTTTTTCGAGTAATAATTAATTTTGGAGATAAATATTTACTTGAAAACTTAGGTGAGTGGGTTGAGGGGTTAAGTGGGTGCTCTAAGTTAGAAAACGAGCACCCCCATGGCAAAAACAACCTCCTAGTCCCATTTTTATGAGTTAAGATTTTTTTCAATTAACTTATTAAATTTTAGACTGGTAAAATAGAATTTTTTTTTTTTTATATTTTTTTCCCCGAAAATTAAGAAAAATACCTATGGGAGACTTAGTACATGTTCATAATGACTGAAAATAATGATTAACATGGTAATATACATTGACACTTAGGTTTTGATAACCTCCCAAGCTAAGTCACATGGTTCGGGTTCGGCAAGGATTAGGTTCGGTTCAGGTTCAAATATTTTGATGAGGTTCGGATGAGGTTTGACAATAGGTTCGACTATATATATATATAAGCTTTCTTCATATACTCCCCCTTAACTAATTTTCTACACCCCATTGCCCATAGGATTCAAAGCACTTAGGTCACTATTCATAATTTCGTCATATATACTTTGTTGTTTATGACATTTCTGCTTACATATTTGTACTTCTAAGAGTAGGTTTTTGTGGTTTAACAACGGATTTACATGCTTCCCACAGCAATAGTTTGTTCTTAGGGGTAAATCTATGTTCTTACTTGTTTGGTGTGTTCTTATGTAGACTACATGTATGATATTTCAAATTACAAGAGCATTTAATTTATAGACAACATTAATAAATAGAGAGCATTTAATCTATAGACATCATAAATAAATCAAGAGCATCTACTTTATGGACAACATTATATTTATAGATAACATAAATAAATAGAGAGCATTTAATTCATAGACAGCTTAAATAAATAGAGAGCATTTAATTTATAGACAACATTTAATTTCTTGGTATTGTGTTTTTTTTTTGTTTTTTTTTTTAATTTGAATTTTTTTCAGAAAAAAAAATAAAAATTGAACCTCAATTATTTTTTTTCCTTTAGGTTCGGGTTCGGCTTTAGGTTCGACATTAGATTCGCCTTCAGGTTCGGGTTCGATGAGGTTTGGGTTCGGCTTCAGGTTCGACATTAGGTTCGTCTTTCAGGTTCGACGAACCTGAACGAATTTCAAATTTTTTTTGAGGTTCGCTGAACCTCGAACCTCAAGGATTAGGTTCAGCGAACCCTGTGACTTAGCTCCCAAGGCCTAACCACCAAGACAATTATTCCAGTTTTGGAGGCTTGAGTGAAAAACTCGAAAATTATAAATAGTTAAAAATGATATATAATTAACAAGTGAAAAACACCCTGGAATAATATATTAATGGCTAATTCCTAGGAAGCCAAACCTTTTTATATAAATTCATCATGCTAAGTCATTTTATTACAGTTCCCCGTGGGGTATGAACATGTTTAAAAAAAAATGGCATATGAAGGCTTGCATGGACTTTTGAGCTTGAAAAATGAACAAGTAATTGTTTATCTTTGGCGGCTCACTTAGAAGTCAATATGAGTGCAACTCAGGTGGTAACAATAAGTCTCATCAATGTGCTCAAATGCACTCTGGTTGCACTCACACCTAGAAGTGCTACATGTGTGGCCAAGGATCCAACTCACAAACATTTTTCAATTCAAGGCAATGAGGACTGAATTGCTCAATGCTTTTTTTAAATTTTTTTTTTTTATTGTTTTTGAGGCTCATAGGTGGTAACAATAGGTCTCATCAATGTGCTCAAATGCACTTTGGTTGCACTCACACCTAGAAGTGCTACATGTGTGGCCAAGGATCCAACTCACAAACATTTTTCAATTCAAGGCAATGGGGACTGAATTGCTCAATGCTTTTTTTTTTAAATTTTTTTTTATTGTTTTTGAGGCTCATAGTCATGGCCCAGCGAGCCTTGCTAAACTAGCTAGTTTGGGCATAAAACTGGCTGGTAGTACTTATATTAAAAAACTAGTCCAAAACTAGTACATACCACCTGTCTGAGCCTGTTTTGGCCAAGAGTGGCTTAGAACTGACCAGTTTTAATCTTATTATATGTATTGAATAGTGAAGTGTTGAGGTGGTTACAACATCATGTATCTATGTGTCTTAACTATAGCAACATTGGGCAACCTAATAGTATTGAAAAGTGGAATCGTCTAATTACATTTTAAACTATCTGATTGTTACATTGTCTGACAATAGAATTTTATTGAATTCGACCAGTTTATCCTTGTAAGTTGACATTAATGTATGGCCAGTAGTAGTACAACCCTCGCGACATATTTTCTCATCAAGAGGTACAATCATGGCAATTGTATCATACTATTGTTTTCATGCATATATTGTTGGTTACTGCATCAAGATTCAAACTCTTCTAAGCAGTGTTCCACGGGGACGCGTCCCCTAGGGTGGGGAACGTGCCCCCTCGCTGCCCCACGCTTTTGGGACGAGGAAACTCCTAGGGAAACGTTTCCCCACGTCCCCCTGTTGGGGGAAACTCGATGGAACAAGTTTCCTCAAGTGCGGAATGAGTTTTCCCCCAGGGGGGCTTCTAGGCGACCCCCCGTCGCCCTGCCCCCCCAATTTATTTATGTATTTATTTTTTAAATACTATGGGAATCGACAACTGGGGACTGGGATGGTACTCGCCACGGGGGATTCAACTTGTTGAGCAATATCTTATCACTTTCCTTCATAAAGGGGGGTTTTTAATTATGAAAAATAAGGTCAATATATTGTAGGGTATGGAGGGTTTATAGGTATTGGGGGGGTATAAAAAAGGGTTTCTATTAAAAATAAGGAATATATTGTAAAAATATGAGGTTTTTAATCGGAAATATGTATTGGAGGGGGGTTCAACAAAATTATTTTTGTAAGTAATTATCAATATCTAGTGAAATGGGGTATTCTTTAATATCCCATAAACGAATGCGCTATGACATGGTTTCATTAAGTGAAGACCCTGATACACGGGGTCTAGGGTGTTGATTTTTGTACCTAGGAAAGTGTTCCCCTTGGTGACTTTGGCATTAGTCATTTAAAAGGAGAAAATAAAGTGACCCTTGCATTAAATGACTTGAGGTGAGCAATTAATTAGACTTTAGAGAATAAAGTCACTTTTTGGAAAATTTAAGTGAGGTGAGTGAATTTAATTTTTAAATGAGATTTATGAGCATTTAATCTCATCCACTCATCTCATCTAATCTCCAATGTTGGATTAGATGAACCCTAGGGTTCTCACCAAAAAGGCAAGGAAAGGCCATTTCACTCACTTTTGCAGATTTAAGTGAGAAGAGAGAAGAGAGGGGAAGCACGAATTTCGAGGCAGCTGAGTTTTTCCAGGGAACACGAAAATTGAGGTGAAGGGTTTTGGTACACCACACATCCCAAGATGACCATATAGCTGAGTTATTTGGGGCACGGATTTCAAGGTGATTTTGGGCACATTTCTCGAGAAGGAAAACAAGGCCGTACCTTGCACAAATTTCAAGGCCGTACACAACACGATTTTCGAGGTTCGTACACTATACGGACTGCCCCTTTTGCACAGAAATCGAGGACAGATTTCTGCACAGATTTCAAGGCTCAGTTTGGAAAAGAAATTGAGGAGGCATTTTGGCACAAAAATCAAGGAAGTTTTGGGTGCATTTAATGCAGTAGAGATAAGTTGTACTTTCTGCTGTACTTGCTGTTCCATTTACTGAAAAAATAAAAATACTCTCTCTCCGAACAGGTTTTCCCCTTGTGGGTTTTTCTTGGGAAGTTGCCAAAAATTTACTGTCTAAAAATTTCATGGTGTGCATTTATTTAATTTTCTGGCATAAAAGTTGAGTTACAGCAGTGTTTATTTCAGTCTGAAATTTTATGTTATTTCCAGCCTTATGCATTTCTGGGTTCGGCATTAAACTGAGATAATTTTTGACATTTAAACCGGTGGCTAAAACTGAAAAAAACTTACACATGGATCCATTCCCGCTACCACTATACTCGTAGGTGCCCCGCAACAACCCGCAAGCATGGGACACGGGTAAGCTCGGGTGTGATTTAAACTCGTGACCTCCTTTACAATATGTGACTTCATATCAAGCGAATCGCCAATGAGCCACACCCGTGCGGGCCGTCGCTCCCCCCCCCCCCCAATTTTCATCCTTCACAATAAAAATAAATGCAAATTAAAATATTAAAAGTGTTGCAAATTAAAACATAATTAAACAAAAATTAAATTAAATCCTAGACTAACCTAAGAGTCTAAGCCCTTCCTAAACGCTATCCTCTCACGATTTCATTTCATAATCATATTGCAACTAAACTTGGAGCAGTCGTCATTGTTCTAATTTCTAACTTCTCTATGTTCATTGTTCGGTATCTATTTGACTATTTCAGACTTCAGCATTTGTTGCATTATCTCTTACAAATTTGAAATTTGAATTTAGATTTACATTGCATAATGATAATTATGATATTTAGTTTTTAGTTTTTACATGGGTATAGTAACATAGTTCAGTATCATTTACAAATTTGAAATTTGATATGGTAATAACTAATAGATGTACACTCCATAATGATGAATTTAGTTTTTAGTTTTACTTTTTACATGGTAATAGTTACTGTTGGGATTTATCATTTTTATATTTTAAATTGATTTTTATGACTCCGACGTCTCCTGTTTACCCGAAACTTCCCTAAAATTTAGGGTAGCTTCCACACGCCCCCCTTGTGCGTTTCCCCGCTCCCACACTCCCTCGCCCCAGAAACTCCGTGGAACATTGCTTCTAAGGACAAACCTATGTATTGTTCTCAAGTCTGTACTTGTTTCGTTTTTCTACAATTTGTGTTTCTTGATGGATTCAGACTGGGAAAGCAGCAAGTTATGTATCATATATCAATAAACAGACAGAGACACAAGCATTCCAAAAGCTGGAGTCTAATATTGAAGTGTCAACTGATTTTTGCAAGGAAGAAGGGTGGATCCACATTCCTTGTTAGACACAGACTGTCCACATGAACACATGCAAAAGTTTTGATGCTTAGACAGATCGTATGCATTAAATATCTGTTTTTATTATTCAGTATAGTATAAAACATTTTCCAATTGTATAGTTCAACTTATGGTTTCTTGAATCTTCTATTCTGACATTTGATTACACAACAGATTACGGTAAATGGAGGTCCACGTACAGGGGTCATTGCAGAATATTCTAGTATGAATATGGCAGTTGCATCAATTGATAGTGTTTCAGGAATGTTGGTAGCAGTTTCTCCAGGCAATACTGTGAGTGTTCATATTAACCAGTACCACATCTGTGGCAATGTTCAAATGCTAAATAACAGTTTCGTCCTATGTTAACTGTTCTATAATTTCAACAGTAATAGTTTGCTTTAGTTGTGTCATAATTGCTTAATATGGCTAATGATTTGTGGTTTTGGATCAGAGCATTAAAGCTCAGGCCTACAACAGTGCTGGAGATTTAATATGTGAGGCATATGGTGCAGTTAACGTGCAGGTCCCATCATCCATGACCTTGAATTTTGTAAATATCCAGCTTGGTATTGGGTGTGAATTGTCTGTTTTTCCCAAGTCAACCGAGGTTTGTTTTTTATAGTTTTCAACTATGAGCAGCAACTTCATTGCTGTTTTTAATTTTTGTTTTGTGTGCATTGAGCTTACCATCAGTCATCTTTAAGATTTAATATGGGATGGCTTCTTATCTTGAAATGTTATTTTGAGGTTGTGACAGAAATTTTGATGTATTTTTAGGGGGACTTGTTTTCATTCTATGAGCTTTGTAGGAATTATAAATGGACTATTGAAGATGAACAGGTGTGTCAACTACTCTATCTTTTTATGTTATAATGTAAAATTTGTATTCTGTGTATTTGCTTTTTGACAAGGAACTGTAACTCTAAAAATGTGCATTTTCCAAAATTTGAATATTACTGAAATTTTGGGAAATTCTAACTTTGTTTTCGGTTTTGTCTTTCTGTTTCCAATGTTTATAATCTTTATGCTACTGTTCTATTAAGGAATATTTGTTATTGTTGTTAAGGTATTGGTATTTCGCAAAAGTGAAGCTGCACACGTTAAAATGCAAGAGATTTCATCTCTAGGGGAAAAGGGGCCACATTTGCTTGATGATGCAGACCTGAGTGATGGTGGTTTTGCAACGAGAGTTATTGGAAGGTACTTGCTATTCCAAAGATTGGCTTGAAAAGGAAATTTTCCTGCGCATAGTTAGCTTGCACATGTTATATTTCTGTCTTTCGTATGATGCATGCTATTATTTTTGGTACTTACACAAATCATGAAAGACTATATTTAGAAAATTGCCTATCCAAGGGCAATTTTAATGTGAAAGCACATTGCAAACTTGTATGCTATATTTAGAAAATTTCCTATCCAAGGGCAATTTTAATGTGAAAGCACATTGCAAAATTTACAAGTAGTGCTAAATGATAATAGTGTTAGGGTACACAGGGTACTCCCAAAGGACTGAACACCAAGAATAGCCGCTTCACACAAACAGATCACAGATCAATACACCAATGTTTGTCACGTGG
>LPNX010033262.1:0-14705 GCA_001517045.1 Pseudotsuga menziesii
TATATACACACACAACACATTCATGATTTATAACTTAGCTAACTGTTATTTAAAGAATCTTAAATGTCTACGGTCATATATATATACACGATATGCAAAAGGATAATTATCAAAGTACAACACATACAAGATTATATCAGTTATGATTTACCTAATTTTCTAACAAATAATTTACGTATTTAAAAATATACTATCTAATATTACACTAACAATTAACAACTAGATTTTACGGTAACCATTGTAATCCACATTACAATTTTAAATCAAGATACCCAACTATTCTCAACAGTGACTCTTTCTTTTCCCATGACTGGTAATAATTCCATCATAGATGGTCGTCGAGTTTTAATAAAGTATAGTAATCAGATCTAAAAGATTCTGACCAAGTTACTCATGGAAGTAAGCCCATTGAAGGATGGAAACCGTTGATTGAAAGAAGGAAATATACAAGTATAACTATGGTATAATTCATGGAAGTAATTCCATCGAAAATGCGATCCTAAGGGTCGTATCAATATAATTATACCTTAGACTGTATCAAAAAACTACAAATTCTTAAGTGTGGAAAGACAATTTGCGGAAGCTTATTTCCAAAAAAAAATCAAAAGGAAACCCGCAATCTACAATTGCAGAAGGTTAATTGCGGAGGGATAGTTCTAAAATTTAAAAAACAACCTGCAATCTGCAATCCACAATTGCGGAAGGAAATTTCTAAAATGTTAAAATACAATCTGCAATCTGCAATTGCATAAGGAAATTTATAAAAAGTTAAAATACAATCTACAATCTGCAATTGGGGAAGGAAATTTCTAAAAATTTAAAATACAATCCGTAATCCGCAATTGCGGAAGGATCATTGCGAAAGGTTAAAATCATAAAGATAATTCTAAAAAAAAAAAAATGTAACCCGCAATTTGAAATCTGCAATTGCAGAAGGATCATTGCGGAAAGGTATTTGCAGAAGGTTAAATGCGGAAAGATAATTCTAAAAAAAATGAAAATGCAACCCCCATCCAAAATTGCGGAAGGATCATTGCGGAAAGAAAATTCTAAAAAAAAAATGCAACCCTTAATCCGCAATTGCAGAAGGATCGTTGCAGAAGGTTAATTTGAATTTAGTTTAATGGAGACTCGCAATCCACAATCCGCATTTCCGTAAGGGTCATTGTGGAAAGAACAATAAACTTAGAAAATCAAGATTAAACTGTTAAACAAATTGAAGCCTAATTGTTCAAAACTGGATTCTGGGATTGAGGAAAGGTTGAACGAACAAGTAATGTCAAGAATGAGCAATAAATTTTCAATGTTCAATAATGCCATGTTACAGTTAGGGACTTTAATGATGTGTCTTTCTATATATATATATATGGATTTGTGAGGTGTGTTACAGAATGGTATCAGAGCATGGTTGCAGCACTAGGCCTGAACCGGCTCAACACTAAAACTGCTAATTAAACCAGAAAACTAATTTTATTTTATTTTTTTATTCTCTTACAAAACCAAGAAGAGAAGAATAAATTTATTTTGCGAGAAAAGTATGGAAGATGCAAGGATGTCTATGGAAGTATAATCCCAGCCTATAAACCCTGTGAATAATGAAGAGGATAATATAAGGGAGGGTGAAATCTAGGTAGACCTAAATGAAAGTCAAGATAATAAATCTGAATTGCAAAAAAAAGTTAAAGAACTAAGGTCATAGTTTAAAAGAGATAGGGAGGATAATGAACGAATCCTGAAGGCTCAAGAGGAACTAAGTAATATTTTACTAGCTAAGGTACATACTAATGAAAAAGAGAAAAAACTGAGAATCAAAACATAGAATACCAAAAAATACACCTTACAAACATAAGGGAAGGAAACTGGAATTTTCCAGTCATAGGGCTAAAACTTCCAGTGAAGAATCATTCAAACATCACATAGGAACGTAGCAAGATTCCACTGAGAGTAGTGAGGATAATAAAAAAGGAAAAATAAATACAAGCCATATGAAGAAATCTTTGGGGAGTTTAAAAATATTAAACCACCAATGTTTAATGGTGAGATTGAAAAAGGAGAAGAGACAGAAGCCTGGCTATCAAGGATGAAGAAGTACTTCCAAATCTATAATTACTCAGATGAACTGAAAGCTAAAATGGCCATATATAATTTAACTGAAAAAGTGGACAGATAGTGGCAGGATATAAACAAATTCAAGGGAATTAAGGAAACATATGTAACCTGGAAAACCTTTAAAAAACATTTTAAATGAAATACCTTTTGGAATAGTATTACGAAGAGAAGGATGGGGAATTTCACGAGTTAAGACTAGGAGTTATGACTATGAAAGATATATGTAGTAAATTCTTGAGTCTGCTTCACTACGTACCATACATAATAAATGAAAAACCAAAAATACAGTGTTTTCTCAGTTGTTTTCCTATCATGTTTAAAGAGAGGATTGAGTATGACGATCAGAAGACGCTAGAGGAAGCGCTAAGAAAGGATATTTTCTGTTTTGACCAGAATAAGAATAAAAGAGAAAGTGTACCAAATTGGAGGACTAAAATACAAGATAACTTTGATCCAATAAATAAGAATAATAAATTCCACAAAAATACAGGGAATAATTACAAGGGGTATCAAAGCAGTAGCAGTTACAAATTTTACCCACATAATTTTGCAGCAAAAGAAAGAGAACCTCCCACTACTTTTCATAAGAGCACTGCACAAAAGGAAACTTTAAAATGTTGGGAATGTGACGGGCCACATTATTTCAAAGCCTGTCATGTAAGAAAGAAAAATTTTAATGTTCACTCCATTCAGGAATTTGTTGCAGTTAGAGACATGGAGAGGAGTATGCCTAGAATTAGCACCGCGTTGGAGAATCGACAAGAATACCATCAAACTTCAATGGTTGAGATTGAATTTATGATAAAATGTAAACCCATTACCATACTAATTGATCCAGGTGCAAGCATGAGTTATGTATAACCTAGGATTGTTGAAATATGTAAATTAGTACCAAAAAAGTTTGATAAGTCATGGCCGGTATAGTTAGCCACAGGTACTAAATGTAAAGTCACAAGTTTTGTTAAAGGTTGTGAAATATTAATGAATGATTTCAATACGCATGTGGATCTGAATATTTTACCGCTGGGTTCCTATGATATGTTGATAGGAATGGATTGGCTAGAAAAACACAGAGTAATGTTGAATTGTTTTAACAAAACCTTTACATGCATAAATGATACTAGAAACACCATTAAAGTAAAATGATCACCCATAAAAGTTACGATTAGAGAGATATCTGCTCTACAAATATCTGTATGGAAGGGATGTAAATTATTTGTTGTTTATGTAAATGAATAATAAAGATAATGATAATAAACTTAAAATAGAAGGTATACCTATTTTAAAGGATTTTAAAGACATCTTTCTAGAAGAATTCCCTGGACTACCTCCAAAGAGAGACATAGACTTTACAATTGATCTGATACATGGAGTGGTATGAGCATCAAAATCTCCTTACCGAATGAACATAATAGAGATTACAAAACTCAAATCACAACTACAAGAATTAATTGACAAGAAGTATATTTGACCTTGTGTTTCCCCTTAGGGAGCACTGGTCCTATTTGTGAAAAAGAAAGACATAACCTTAAGATTGTGTATAGACTATCAACAACTAAATAAAATGACTATTAAAAATCGATAACCTTTACCCCGGATAGACGATATGTTCGATCAGTTCCACAGAGCAACAATCTTCTCTAAAATAGATCTAAGGTTTGGATACCATCAAGTGTGGATTAAAGATGAAGACATCTTTAAGGTTGCTTTCAGGACCCGTTATGGTCATTAGGAATTTTTCATAATTCCTTTTGGGTTGAGAAATTCACCTGCATCCTTTATGTGCTTAATGAATAACATTTTAACTAACTATCTGGATAAGTTGGTAGTTGTATTCATCGACAAAATACTGATTTACTCAAAGAATAAACAAGAACATGAAGAATGTCTAAAGATAGTTTGACAAGTTTTAAGAGAACAACAGTGGTATGCTAAGTTTAGTAAATGTGACTTCTTTAAATACATGATTTAATATCTAGGACACTTGGTGTCCATGGATAGAATATCTGTCGACCTCAAAAAAATTAAGGCTATCATTGAATGGCCAGTTCCTAAAAATATAATAGACATAAGATCGTTCATGGGGATTACCAATTATTATCGAAAGTTCGTAGAAGGATTTTCTAGGATAGCCTACCCCATAACTTCACTACATAAGAAAGGTAAAACGTTTGAGTGGACTGAGAAATGTATGGAAAATTTTAATAAATTAAAATATCTGTTAATCGTCGCCCCTATCCTAAATATTGTTGATCATTTTAAATATTTCGTCATATGTACCGACGCTTGTAAAGAATGATTAGGCGAGGTGTTAATACAAGAAAATTATGTTGTGGCTTATGAATCTAGAAAACTAAATCAGCATGAAAAGAATAACGCTAAGCACGAATTAGAACTTGCTGCAATTATACATGCGTTAAAGATGTGGTGACGCTACCTCATCTAAAGAAAATTTATGTTAATGTCAAATAACATAAGTCTAAATATTTTTTTGACCAACAAAATCTAAATTCTAGACAATCCAAGTGGTTGTGTTTTTTAAGTGAATACGACTTTGAAATAAAACACATGAAGGGAAAAGAAAACAAAGTTGCAGACACTTTGAGTCATCACACAAATTTACTTTTTGCAAGCAGGAGTTACAAATTAGATCTGGAAAATTAGATCTTAAATGCATAAAATTTGGATAAAGAATACCAAAAGTTAAAAGAAAAGACTGTTGAAAATGAAAAGAACCAGATAAAAACAGATGTTAGCCTAAATAGAAGAGGATTATTGCTACATAAAAATAGGTTGTACAACCCAAATTTAGCAGAAAACACATTAATAGTCATGAATGACTTAAATAAATGACCTTATTCAGGACATCCTAGATACCGAAAGATGATCACCGTGATCAGAAATTACTTCTTTTGGCCTAACATGAAGAAAGAGGTAGCAGAGTACTTAGCTCATTGCATCGAATGCCAACAAGTAAAGGCATAACACCAACATCCAGTAGGGTTATTGCAACCGCTACCCATTCCAGGATGGAAGTAGGAAATAATTAGCATGTATTTTATAACCGACCTACCTAAAAATTTTAGGCAACATGACTCAATTATGTTCATAGTGGAGAAGTTAAGTAAAGAAGCTCATTTTATTCCTGTAAAATCTACTTATAATGTTGCTAACATTGCAGATATTTTTATGAAAGAGATAGGTTACATGGCGTACCAAAAGTAATAATCTCATATAAAGATGTCAAATTTACAAGAATTTTTTGGAAATCTTTGTTTAAATGGTTAGGCACTCAGCTAAACTTCAGTATTGTGTATCATACGCAAATGAATGGGTATACTAAAAGGTTAAACCAAGTCCTAGAGGACATGCTAAGATTGTATGTAATGGACAAAACAGGTAAGTGGGAAGACTACTTACACATAGTATAATTTGCTTACAATAATAATTTTCAAGCATCAGCAGGTATGAGTCCTTTGGAAATTTTGTATGGATGCAAATGTGATACTCCAATTTCTTGGAGCAGTCCAGTTGATATATTAATGTTAGGACCTGAATTGTGAAAGGATATGGAACTAACCGTGAGACAGATGCAACAAAACTTGAAGGTTTCCCAAGATAGGAAGAAAAGTTATGATGACCTAAAAATAACTCCTAGAGAGTTCTAGGTAGGTGAACATGTGTACATAAGGGTAAAACCCAAGAAAAACTCTTTGAGATTGGGAAAGTATTCAAAGTTGGCACCCAGATATTGTGGGCCATTTGAAATTTTGGATAAATTAGGGTCAGTTGCATACCAGTTAACCCGACCACCTGTTAAAGTACATAATGTTTTTCATGTTTCCATTTTAAATAAATATATTCACAATGTTACTCATGTGATCAATTGGAATGATATGCAAGTGGAACCCGAAGGAAAGTTTCAGGTGGGACCGGAGCGTGTTCTCGACAAGAGAGAAATTTTACTCTGGACTCATACCATCGGACAAGTCAAGGTGTAATGGAAGCACCTCAGTCCGGAAGAATCCACTTGGGAATTGGAAAGTGATATGCGGGAGGCATATCCAATCCTATTCCTAGATAAAGATATGGAAGAATTAATCAGAAATTTAATAACACTGAGGATAGTGTTATCCTCTAAGGGGAGGTGTATGTAATACACCAAGAATTAATAATTTATTATTAGTTTCTGCTAAGATATTTTATTTATTATTTTTGACAGAAAATCAAAAATAAAACAAATGTAATGGATTATTCTTTTCTTAATAAAAGATATTGAAAGGGACAGAAATGGAATAGTTGTTGAAGAGTGTTTGTTGACCCACAAGAGGAAAAGACAAGTGGTTGTAGCTACTGAGTGGGAACTCAAGATGCGGGAGGCATCTTCCCCAAAATCAGGTCGCAACTCTTTGTTGAGTGCTAAAGAGTAGGATGCTCATAAATGACCAAGTCCTAGGTAAAATACTATATAATAGTATTTTAAATAGCAATAAGGATGCTAGCATTCGATGGGGGTTGAATCTGATAATGCAAGATATGGCGCATTAAGTGGATTTTGCTCTTGTGGTTTAGTGAATAGGCTAGGCGGTTCTGGAGCAAGTGATTTGGATGCATTCTTATTAAACAATAATCTAGTATGTATCAATTATAGATATGTTTATGTCTTTTGTGATACCTATGAATGATTAGATTTGATTAGTAAGGATTCTTGGATCAGGCATCCATACCCAAGTTAAGGATTTTCTAGACGATTTTGTCTATTGTAGATTTAATTTTTGTTCTTAAATGATTAAATATATGTGAAGTAATTATGCTCTTTCTTATGTCATAGATATAGTTAAGTTATGATTAAAGTAGTTAAAGTTAACATGTTTTCAAATAATAAACAAATTGCAGTCAGAACCTAGACAACAATCGAAATTATTGTACACGGGATGTATCCCATGTCGGGTTAAGCTACAGAGTTATCTTTTAAATTATTTCTTGAAAACTTGTTCCAAACAAGACTGTTCATATCGGGATCAAGGAAGCCTAATTAAATAATCTGAGATTAAATTATTTATAAAACTATCAAGAGAGATACACAACACATTCACGATTTATAACTTAGCTAACTGCTAATTAAAGAATCATAAATATCTACGGTTATGTATATATATATATATATATATATTATACAATATGCGAACGGAAAATTATCAAAGTACAACCACATATAGGATTATATCAGTTATGATATACCTAACTTATCCAACAAATCATGTACGGATCTACAAATATCCTATCTAATATTACACAAGCAGTTAACAACTGAATTTTATGGTAATCAGTGTAATCCACATTGTATTTTTAAATCAAGATGCCCAACTACTCACAATAGTGAATCTTTATTTTCCCATGACTGGTAATAATCCCATCATAGATGGTCGTCGAGTTTTAATAAAGTATAGTAACCATATCTAAAAGAATCTGACCAACTTACTCATGGTGGAAATCCCATCAAAGGATGGAAACCATTTATTGAAACAAGGAAATATACAAGTATAACTATGGTATAATTCATGGCAAGAATTCCATCGAAAATGCCAAGACCCTAAGGAGCGTATCAATCTAATTATACCTTTGATTGTATCAAAAAACTATATATTCTTAAGTGCGGAAAAATAGTTTGTGGAAGCTTATTTCCAGGGAAAAAATTGAAAGGAAACCCGCAATCCACAATCTGCAATTGTGGAAGGTTAATTGCAGAGGGATAATTCTAAAAGTTTAAAAAAAAACCGCAATTTAAAAATTGCGGAACGAAATTTCTAAAAAGTTAAAATACAATTCGCAATTGTGGAAGGTTAATTTCAGAAGGAAATTTCTAAAAAGTTAAAATATGATCCACAATCCACAATTGTGAAAGGTTAATTGCGGAAGGAAATTTATAAGAACTTTAAAAAAAATCCGCAATCCTCAATTGCGAAAGCATCATTGCATTAATCTATTTGTGGAAGGTTAAAAACGGAAAGATAATTCTAAAAAAAATAAAATGTAACCTTCAATCTGCAATTCACAATTACGGAAGGATCATTGCGGAAGGTTAAATGCGGAAAGATAATTCTAAAAAAAACATGTAACCCACAATCTGCAATCTGCAATTGTTGAAGGATAATTGCGGAAAGCTATCTGCGGAAGGTTAAATGCGGAAAGATAATTCTAAAAAAAAATAAAAGTAACTCGCAATCTGCAATCCGCAATTGTGGAAGGTTAGTTTGAATTTAGTTTAATAGAGACCCGCAATTGTGGAGGCCCATAACTTGTGGATTGATCATTGCGGAAGGCTAACTTGTGAAATGATCATTGCGGAAAGAATAGTAAACTTAGAAAATCAGGATTAAACAGTTAAATGAATTGAAGCCTAATTATTCAAGATAGGATTTTGAGATTGAGGAAAGGTTGAACGAACAATTAATGTCAAGAATGAGAAATAAACTTTCAAATTTCAACAATTATGTGTTACAGTTAGGGACTTTAATGATGTGCCTTTAGATATATGTTATATAAAAAATAAAAAATAAATCATTATGGATTTGTGAGGCATGTTACACAAATGTTATGCAGTTACAGGAATACTATGATATCATCACGAGGTAAAGCCTTCAAGTAAAGCTAGATTCTTGATAGTTGTTATGAAAAAAAATGGCAAAATGGAAATGCATGAATAGTTTGGCCATAGACTATGTGTGTGTGTGTGTGTATGCGTGTGCACACCATGTAGTATTGACATATGTTGCAGGTACATGCTTGGGGATAAAACTAATCTTTAAAGAGTTAGTCTGAAAAGAAACAACAATATGTTGTGAAATAAATTACTATTTATATCTCTTGATTTGAAAAAACATGTTTATACATATGTTTTGTACTGAACATTGTGTTACCTCGTAGTGCATGTGTAAAGAATAGGTTATGGGATACTATAAGCATTAAATACATTCTAAACAAATACCTAAGAAACACTGACAGAAGAACCTTGATAGTTACAAGGGTGAATGTATGTTAAAGATAACAAGTTTTGCAAATACGAACACCGAGGACAGTGTACCTTTAAGGGGGGAAGCATGTGACATCCCCTCCACTATTTTCCTTAGCAGCGGAAAATACAAGGTAAAAGCAAATGTGCAACTTTTCAGCAAGAGGCTCAAGGTCGGTAAAACACTATAGGTATTATCACATTACCTTAATTAAGTTAAGAAAGATATTATTTATAGTGTTATTTTGGCTATTGTTCCCAGAGAAATATAGCTAAAATATTTTAAATAAAAATAAGCTAATATTTATCTAGAATTATGACATAATCACTTGGGTAAGAGAATGTTATTATACAATTATGCAATTGGTGAATACTAATGAAATATATGGCAATATTAGACCATTTGAATGGATCATGGCATTATACTATGACCATTATTAATATATATATTAACTTGATTGGGTGATAATCCTAAAAAAAACGGTTATCAGATAACTTAAATGCTCTCGGTTGAGAGAAAGTGTACTATGGACCCAGGGAAGAATGGTTACCATCCAAGAAGAAGGAGAATAATATTGGATATAGAGTAAGGAATTCCATAGGGAAAAAAAGGGAATAATTACTCACGGGGCGATGGAAGGAAGCATATTTGAGGCAAACAAGGTGGTGGAAGAAGCGATCTTTAGGTGAGAAGGATCATTAAGACAACTTATAGATTAGAATATGGAGAAAGGAACCCAAATAAGTTAATATCCTACTCATGAACCTCAAATAAATTGATTTATTGTCTGTTCAAATGAATGTCGAATGCGGGCAGTTCATTCTACTTTCCTCTTCGAAATCAGTTGGCGTTAGAATGGGAGGATGCCAATAGAGCTAGCAGTAAAAATGAATAGGAGATTTATCCATGAATGACAACTCTCATTATCGGGTAGTTCATTTTGCTTTCCTCTACGAAGGTGGTTGACACTGGAATGGGAGAACGCCAAGCTAGCAATAAAAATGAATAAGGGGGGTTATCCATGAAGGACGAATCTCATTACCTATATTTGCTTTGATTTTCATTGACATATTGATCCTTGTTACAAACTTCTGATAGTCTCTTTTGGGGAAGCTTAATTCTCCTTAACTTTAGCTCAAGTATTCAATGCAAATCATTTCCAATGATAAACATGGTTACTAAGTCCTTAGTCATTGTTAGGATTTCATATTAATAAACAGAATTGTATTGATACCTTTTGGTGGGAGAATTCAATATGCAGCTTCGTGATTGATTAATTCCCAACACATAAAAATTACTTACTTTGTAAAAGAACAGATTTCTCTATAGAACTGAACTTATCCTTCTTCTTAAGATTTTATTTATCTTATTTAGTGATGTGTATTGTGAAAGAGGGAAGACTTTCTGTTCAATTTTCATGCTTTTAAAAGTTAATATGACCTTTGTACATACCAAGATCCTCCCTAGATTTATATCTGGTATAAATCGAAGTTAGGCAACATGTGTACATTTACAAGTATGTACCTTTTTATAACAAAAGAATTTATTATGTCTGAGTGATTCCTTCACATTAAAAGACTTCTTCTCTAAAGAGAAGGGGTGTGACATTTAGAGTATTTTGTGTTTATATATATAAGTAGGTGTTGGTATGATGAGTAGGAAGAAGTGTTGCTCTTTGATATAGTCTTTCCTTGTACAATCATCACTATTTTTCTTTGTGAATGAAGGGTGTACTCTAAATACCATTTTGTATTACTAATAAATAGAGTGGGTGCATTATGTGTAGATTGGGTGAGAAAAGGGTAAATACTTTGTAACATTGAGTTAAATATGTGAATTATATATTCTTGATGTATAAATAAATACTTAGTCTTATTCTGTTGAAAATAGACTTTGAAGGAAAATAAAATTAATTGCACTGGTTGCACTGCAGAATTGTAACCTTTCGTTGAGTAAAATAATAAAAAGATAACGATTTTGGTGGACGTAGCCCCTGGTTGGGGTGAACCACATATATTGGTGTGTCTCTCTTACCTTTGTATCTTCCGCATTTTATTCTTGCAAGTTAACCTAATTTATTTCTTCATAAAATCTTAAAACTCTTATCTCTCTAACAGAATTACTCTTTCCTTTAGGTGTACACATTGAATGAGATTTGGACCATGTTATCTTAATATATATATATATATACTTTGTATACTAATAGCATACGGATGTTGGTTTTCTAGAGAATCTAAAACAATCATGTAGATTATCATTAATAAATGGCGGTTAATAGATGATAAACATCATATACATGTCATATTTATTATCATGAGGCAATGTGACATACCACAAATACCAGAATAGCTTCATGAGGTGGGAAGTATAAAATTTATTCTTCTAAAAACATTTAATCACACCAAATAAATTAAACTCATTGTTTACATAACCATAACCATTCATTTAGGATTACGACATACCAAATACAATCACTTTAATACTAACCCACATAAACAAACCTCATTGAATAATAATAAGACACAACGGTTACATTAGTTGCATGATGATCCTTTGAATGAGACAATGATTACAAATTATCCATATCCTTTAACTATGGTTAACACCCTCCATATTGAGATACCATATTTTGTACCTAATCTCCTGGGCGCAATCATCGGAGATGAGGTAAGAGTCTCCTGACTGGAGCAAACAACAAGTTAGATTTTCTTTAGATGATAAAAGAGACTAACTTTAAAAGTAAGCACATATACAACTTATTTACTCTACACTTGTCTTTTGAGTGTTATCTCAATTCCTTTCACCATTGGAACACGATTTATGTAGCCACCACTTGAAGCCATGTAACTCAACATACATATTAGTACTATATATCATATTAGAAATCCAAGAACATAAGTTTCATAACAAACTTAAAAATGAGATAAATCAATTACACAAACAAAGTTAACCATTACAGATACTTTTCTAATATGAATTAAGCTTGGGCGACTGAAAGCATGTCTACGACTTTCCTCTCGACCATAGGCTTCATTTGACGTATGTTTTTTGTCTAAATCCACCCCCGATCTCGGCGACGAACCCACTAAGGTTCGAGGTTATAAATAGAAATTCTCCAGGTTTCAAGTTAAGATAGTGTTATAACCAATGGGATACTTTGCCTATGCATATGAGACTTATAATTCTCAGTTGTCATCACATTTGAAATTTAAAACCATTAATCATGACTAAACCCTAATCATGTTTTGTTCATAAACAAAATGGCATGTCAACATTCAACTACACCATTACAGCATAGTACTCAAGCAAATATGTTTCTTTATAGTCCCGATATTACTTAATTACATGGATACAATCAACTACCCCAAATTCCATATTGCAATCTCATCAGTAGGCAATATAATTATCCTACCATTTACTTACACCACAATTATTTATAATTACTTATTTTATTCAAGAGAATAGATTCGTAACAATCTAGTAGGATATGCATATACTAATATAAGGACCTTCCCTTAACTAGTATATATATATATGTATGACCTCTCTATTATTTCCCTATTTAATATCAAATCCTTTCATGTTTATGAAAAGGCATGAAACTTTTTCCAAATAGGAGTGTAATTGGAATCCACAAAGACATTGGTTCCATTCCAATTGTAGGTACCTTTAACATATAACTACTTCAGAACAAAGAATCTCAATTAGGCAGGTAGCAACGTCCATAGGTAAAGCACACTTCCTTAAGGGCTAAGAGTGACGGTAAGGTCCTCTGCTTACAGTTAGTCAGGAATATAACNGGTCTTTCCGGATTCCAATTCTTGAAGGGCACCTGGTCTTGAGTAATGGACCATGGCTACTTGGAGGAATCTCCGGTCAGTCTTTTATGGTACAGTCCCGAGGTACTACCCAGCCCCGGGCTGGTAAAGGTGTCGTGGCTCCGGGGGTCACTTTGTGGCCTCCCTTGCCTGACCCTGTAACAAAGGTCATCAGATATATAAGACTTCCCTCTCTTCTCGAGACCTAGGAATCGGAGCTAAGCTTGGATCAGAGGGGGGCGGACTATTCTTATGTTAAAAGAAATTACTTGTATTTATATCTTGAAGAATGGGCCGGTACTCCTACCTGTAGGAAAAAGAGCAAACCTTTATGCCATAGCCATACTACTCCTATCGCGCTGAATCTACCGATAGGAGGAGACTCATACAAGAGGGCATAGAGGCACACCCAGCTGAGAGAAAAGGGAGCAACGGAGCTCAATCTAGGCAAGGAAAAGCTAACTAAACCTTATTCAAATACCAGTTAGCCAAGGAAAAGAAGCGACTCCACTATAGAAGGAAAGAATCTCAATTAGGCAGGTAGCAACGTCCATAGGTAAAGCACACTTCCTTAAGGGCTAAGAGTGACGGTAAGGTCCTCTGCTTACAGTTAGTCAGGAATATAACTCAAGAAGAGAAGGTGTTCGCGCTGTGAGTCCTTACTCAACTCCCAGTGCATTAAGGAAAGGAAGCTACAAACTAAAAGAAGGATATAGATTCTAGTCTACATTCGACTAGCAGCTAAGATAGGAAAAGAGAGAAGTAACTACCACTCATTAGTACAAGCCGAACAACAAAATAGATTCTTATACTACGCTCGTCGACTAGCTACCATACTCAATTAGATTCTTATACTACGCTCATCGACTAGCTACCATACTCAATTACTCAATTACAGGAAAAACCAGCTTTATTGATAGATTCATGCTAATATAGCCTATCTTCAAACCTACAGGAGAAAAAATAGAGCTACAATCCCATCCATAGGAAGGAGGTCTCGACTAAAAGGAGAGGAAACTCCAATCTAATTAGGTAGTATTTCTTCCATCTTGTTATAACCTTCCCTCTAGATAGAGAGGGGGATACCGGACTTTCTTAGGATACAAATAATTAAGACACAGGATAGTCCGCTACTCAGATAGTATTCTACCTTTCCTACAAAGGAGGGGAAGGGGTGTAGACCAGAAACTACCCAGGCAACGCACAGAGGCAAACAAGCATAGTTTTTGAAGCCTAACAGAGTTTATGTCAATGGATCTCTACGCTTCCCCTAATAGATCCTATAAAACTATCGCGTCTTTATGGGCGGGGAATATGAGATATATCGTATACGAGGCCGCTCCCGCTATCAATTGAGTGAACGTATTATAGACGTTGCATGAAGGGTTAGGGTTTATGTCCATATCACGAGCCAAATAGTTAGGGTAAACCTACCTTCCCCTCCTTNAGGGGTAGGGTTTATGTCCATATCACGAGCCAAATAGTTAGGGTAAACCTACCTTCCCCTCCTTTGTCGGGAAAGAGCTACGCACCTTGACTTCCCGGAAAACACTGTANTTAGGGGAAACCTACCTTCCCCTCCTTTGTCGGGAAAGAGCTACGCACCTTGACTTCCCGGAAAACACTGTAGATCAAATCACGGAGATGTAATAGATTTTTCTAAACAAACTCCGGTCGGCTTGAGTTATGGGAAATAGTGGGTAGATCAAATCACGGAGATGTAATAGATTTTTCTAAACAAACTCCGGTCCCATTATTTGTAATT
>LPNX010033279.1:0-22380 GCA_001517045.1 Pseudotsuga menziesii
ATGGCGTAAGGTTTTTGGTCCTCCTGCTGTCCTAATACAGCCCCAATGGCAGTGTCAGAGGCATCTGAGGAGATGTGGAAGGGCAGGGTCCAATTAGGCCCCCACAAGATGGGAGCTGTAGACAGCCTTGCCTTGAGTTCATCGAACGCTGTCTGGCATGCTGCATTCCACACAAACTGCACATCCTTCATTAACAAAGAGAACAGAGGAGAAGCCAGTTTGGAGAAGTTTTCTATGAATCTTCGATAATATCCAGCATGTCCCAGAAAGCTTCTCACCTCTTTCTGAGTTGAAGGGGTAGGTATATTCTATATTACTTTGATTTTTGCAGGGTCTACCTATATGCCATTGGCAGAGATAAAATGCCCCAATACCACCCCCTCACTCAACATCATATGGCACTTCTCAGTGCTTAATGAAAGCTGAGCCTGTTTACAGCGAGTTAAAACCTTCTTTAAATTTTCTAATGCCTCATCGAAATCCCTGCCATAGGGAGTGAAATCATCCATGAAGATTTCCATGCTATCATTGACTAATTCAGAGAATATGCCAATCACAGCTCTTTGGAACGTTGCTGGTGCATTGCATAATCCAAATGGAATTACTTTGTAAGCAAACATTCCCCAGGGACAGGTGAAGGTGGTTTTATCCTGATCCTCAGGAGCAATTTGGATTTGGTTGTACCCACTGAAACCGTCTAGGAAGGAGAAGAACTTCTTCCCTGACAGGGTATCAAGTACCTGGTCGATAAAGGGTAAAGGGAAATGGTCCTTTTGGGTTGCTTTATTCAATTCCCTGTAATCAACACAGACCCTCCATTTCCCATTTTTCTTGGGTACAACCACGAGTGGAGAGACCCACTCACTATCTGAAATAGGGTATATAAACCTTGCTTCCAAAAGTTTCTGGATTTTCTCCTTCACCATATCCCTCAGATTGGGGTTCATGCGTCGTTGGGGTTGACACACAGGCCGGGAGTCACTTTTGATATAAATGTGATGAGTGCACAGATTAGAGGGGATACCCCTCATATCTGTGTACTCCCAGGCAAATGCCCCCTTATATTCTTTCAAGAGGCCGATCAGGCGTTTCTGTTCCTCTGAGGAGAGACTAAGATTGATATTCAAAGTCCTTCCAGGTTCTACCTCAATCGGAATGCTCTCTGAATTTTTCACAACCGGAATTATGTTTGTGCCACCCACCAAGGCTTCTTCCATAAGGTTTTCTTGCTCTTCCTTGCCCAGGGTAGTGTTAAGAATTTGATAGACTTCTCTATTTACTGAAGTGGGTTCACTAATGAAATTGCTAATGGTATCATCTTCTGTCTCATTTTTGAAATTTAAGGCCTTCCCTATAGTTAATAATGGCTGGACATCCTCCTCCTCTTCTTCCTGTTCTATCCAAAGGGATGTGTCAGCCTCTAGACTTGGCCGAGCTGGAGGATACAGGGTGAGGTTTTTAGTATCCATACCATCAGATATCGTCATAGACCCTGATCGACAGCTGATGCAAGCATCAGCTGTGGCCAACCACGGTCTCCCCAGGATCAATGGGTGTCCCCCCAGCTGCGATTTTGGTTGTAACACCAAAAAGTCAGCTGGGTACTCCCATGAATCTACTGATATAACAAGGTCGTCCAAGATCCCTTCGGGTCTGATGGTGGATCTGTCTGCCAATTCCAAAATAGTAGGGGTCGGTCTAAACTTGGTGAGCCCAAGCTTCTTTACAGTTTCCATGGTTATAACATTGATTGCTGCTCCCAGATCCACTAGGACGTTGGGTATCTGTGTCTGTCCTATCTGTACAGTAACAGTGGGATTACCAGGGTCATCGTACTTAGCCACAGGGGCTTTTCCTGTTATCAAGGCCGATAAGTTTCCTATGACATGAACCGTAGGAGGATCCCTGAGGTTCCTTTGTGTTCTTCTTGTACACAGCTCCCAAACTGTTCTAGCGTAAATGGGCACATCTTGAAGCGCTTGAAGGAGGGGAATTTTAACATAAAGATTTTTTAACTCTCCGAGGAGGTTAAACTGAGGTTGCCCCCCCATTTTTGGTAGCAGTAATCTCTCGGGGTATGGTGGCTGCTTTGTCAGATGGGAAGGCTGTATCTCTTCAGGTTTATCGTTGGGTGGTTCAGCCGTCCCTTCTAAGGGATTCCCAGCATCCTCAA
Source organism: Pseudotsuga menziesii (assembly GCA_001517045.1). NCBI lineage: Eukaryota > Viridiplantae > Streptophyta > Pinopsida > Pinales > Pinaceae > Pseudotsuga > Pseudotsuga menziesii. The sequence continues at coordinate 2,174 of LPNX010033279.1, forward strand.
TAATGGGCCTTGAGTCAAATGGATGCTGTAAGCTCTCCTCATCTTTATGCTCAGAGGATGAAACATCCTCTGTTATTATAGGTTCTACAATTTTCCCAGATCGTAGATGGATTTCATTGCAGGGTACAGGGGAAAGAGAGTAGGCTGGCATATTGACAGTCTCCAATTGATGGACTGCTTTATTGTTTGGGTTAGGATTAGGTTGGGCAGGCAGCTGGGGTCGGATTGGTATATTCGGGACATAATTGTTTTGCAGCTGCAGCTGTGACTGTGGAGGTAAGTATTGAGGATACGGAGGCATTTGGGGGAACTGAGGGAATTGAGGAGAGTACGGTGCTTGTTGAGGTAGAGGTGGAGGAAACTGGTTCCCAGGATGGATATGCCTCCATCCAGGAGTCCATGACGTAGGTTGAGGTGGTGACTGTGTCCAGGGATTCCATGAATTATAGTTTTGTATTGCAGGTTGAGAGGAATTCCATTGAGTATAATTCGAAGGGAATTGTGTATTCAAATTCTGCATATTATTCCAATTCCCCATATTATTCAAAAATGGGAGAGGGTCTGGAGACATACCTTGATTCCGAGGCTGCCATGGTTTCTTTTGTGCGATAAAGTAGGCTGCTTCCACATCCATATTTGATGTCTGCAGGACGGCTTTGACTTGAGGGAGTGATGGGCATTCCTTCATGTCATGGTTCAGCTCACACAGCTGACACACGTTCACTTTGTCAAGTGGGCATTCTCTCAATGGATGATTCTTCCTACATCGGGGGCAGAACACACCCAATGTGAGATCCTCTACTGCTTGCTTTTGTTTCGCCTTCAGGACATCAATTTCAGAAGAGATGGAGCTAATCATTTCTGTTTTAAAATTCTCAAGTAGATTTCCTATCTCTGCTCGGGTGGCGCCTCCATTAAATGACTTCTGAGTTCGATCAAAGACGTCACGTTCCAGCTTTTCTCGTTTATCCCGCTTATTATTTCTGGAAGACCCTCTGGAGTATCTTTTACACAGCTCCACAATTTTGTCGAAAGGTTCCTTAGAGATGTCTCCTTTACCAAGCAGGTTTAACATATCCAAACAATCATCCCTGATTCCCCGAAGCAAGATTATTTTGAGTACATCCAATCCCATGTTCGTCTGCCCAGCTCTCTGCACATTGTACAGCAGTCTTTCCACGAAGTCTTCCAAACTTTCGTCCTCCTTCTGCACCATTTTAAATAACTCCTCTCTCTTATCCTTGGTGTTACAGTATTCCTGATATTTCTCTAGGAACACCTGCTTCATTGCATCCCAATTAGTAACGGTTCCTCCCCCAAGGCTCATGAACCAGCGTAACGCATTGTCCTTAAGGGTAGCAGGAAAAAGTTTTAGTTTTTGGGCATCGGTGATATAATCGTAACTGCGGCAAAGAATATCGAATTCGAGAAGGAATTCGTCTGGGTCTTCTGCCGCCTTTCCATGGAAACGAGGTAACACAGATGGTGAGATATTCTTCATAGGAGCTACTCCATCTGGTTGTTGAATGGGAAATTGCAATGTAGCCACCGTTCCCTCTGGCAGGGAGCGATTCTCATGGTGATATTTTTCTCCCATCACTTCTTCCTCGTCTGCCCCGTGTCTGTTACTCATCTCTCCTTCTGTTTCCTCTTCTTCGTCTCCTCCTATGTTCTTCTCTTCGCTCTTCTCTTGTTCCTCGTTCTTCTCTTCGTTTTTCCACTATCCTAGGAACTTCTGGTGGTACTGATCCCACTCTTCCTTAGTTACACTCCTCCCGTTAATGTGATAATTCGTACCTCTACAAGCAGGTCCCGTTGTAATAGCTGTGTCCTTGTTTCCAGGGATGGCTGAGGACGACGCAGCTACTCGTGTCTTCTCCACCGTGGATCTCGATGCTAGCGCCCCAGGATCAGCGGGGTTTCTTCTGTTGGGAGTTTCTTGAAGACGAGCTCCAGTGGATGAATTAGTTCTGTCAACAAGGTCGTCAATGAACGTCCTTCTGCCCAATGGTACTCCTCGACCTCGACCCGAGCCACCTGCACCGTTAGTATCTTGCGGGGTTTTGGGGGTTGGGAATTGATCACGTTTTACCCTTCTAGTATTCATACAACCCAAATCATTTCATCAGAAAGAGATAAAAAGAGATTGGCTAAAAAAAAAAAAATTATCAAATGCAACTACTGATAGTGTTTAATTACCCTTCCCCGGCAACGGCGCCAAAATGTCGAGCACCCTAAATGCAGATAAATTATTATCAACACACAGAGCTTACGAAATTCATTGTCAACCCAGGGAAGTCTTTTGTTTCAAAGGGTAAGTGCACAGTATATGCTAAACACCAAATCATTGTAGTGAATACTGTTCTTAAACAACTATGTTCATCCCCTCAACTATGTGTGATCCCACAAATCTTTTAACTCTACAAATTCAACCTTTCCTTCAATGCTTCAACCAGAAATGAAATCAACAGTTACTGACAGAAAGGAAATTCTACTCACTGCTCAACTCAATGGAACTGCCTATTGATCTAATCACACTCAGAATCCACAATCATAAATTAACTGTAATCTAGAAATTCAATTGCAACAGATCACACTCAGCTGTTCTAAGAATCAAATTGCAGAAATAAGAATTAACAATTATAGCAATCCAAGAATTACACAGGATTCGTGGGATGTCGTTCTGAACTATGAGACGAACAGAGTTGCGCACGGCTAATAAATAAATTGCATAAAGATTACTACTCAGTCGACTGTCACACTGTTACAATTATCAATCTTGAGGCATGCAATCCTGTAAATCACACACACTACTGCTGCGCACTCAGAAAATGTAATTAATGAAACTTCACACAACCATAAATGGAAAAATCCTACCTTAACTCAGCAATCTCTGCGGAAGGCGGGCCCAGCCTTCGCACAGAGACGCTGGATGAACAATGTACAGCTCCCTTAAACCAGCAGTACTTCTTGTATTAAAAAGAAAGGATTATTACAGATTGCTTCCGCTGTTAATTCGCAAGTGAATTAATTATTTTCCAACCCCCTGGGCCGAGACATCTTTCTGTATTTATACCTCCAAGTGATAACATCCCATCCTATTACAAAGGGCAGCCATGAAGATCTCTGATCTTCAGGCGCCCTGAATAACCTTGTTTGTTACAAGACGTGGCATAATACAATCATAGAAAATACAAGAAGATTGTTGACTGGCCCAGAAGTAGCGATCTTCTCAGATCGCCATAATATTCACGCAGCTATCCTGAAGATCCCTCGATCATAGCTCGTTCTGTTGCGGCTGCTCTGACCGGACCTTGACTGGAATGTCACGTGCCTCCATAGATGAGGGGCAGATGAAGGATCATTTTTGTGTCACGACCACCCCTCGTCCCTACACTTGTTCAGCTTCATCCCCTGCATTCTGCTCATCTCACATTATCTTCATAGATCACACATATTAGCACAATTTCAAGAGATAAATGGCCTTAATTGTCACAAGAATAAGCATTAACTAAGGTAAAATAATAATCAGTCTTACCTTGACAAATTAAGGAATAAAGTGAAGAAAGTCAGTCTGATTGGCATGCTAAGCAGTGTAAAACAAGGGAAGAAAGGTGATTGAAGGTGGTTAAAAAGGGACCAAATCTGGACTCAACAGATACCACTTGAAATGTCTCTAAAATATGTAAATAAAAAAAAAAACTTGTAGGAATAATAATACTGCTAAGATATTAAGGGACATCTTATTCTTAATTGTGGAATTATAAACTTGATAAGAACTACGCCTAATTTCTGGTTCTGTTTTCCTTTTAGTATGATTCCTATTCTACGATGATGTTTAAATGTCATTCTTTTATATTCTGATGTACTTTGTAGTTAGGTATATTTTATTTGGTTTACTAATGCTATGATATTGTTTTATTCATGTTTGATTACATGTTACATTATCTAGTTTCTTATTTTAATAAACGATGAGGCTAACTTACCTCTGTATTTAAAGGGGAGGAGTTGCAGGATTTTTCCCTAATGGCTCACTTAGAAAGGTAAGGAAATCGTGCGACACTAGGATTGATTACTTCTTGTGAACTAATGGATGATGTATCTATTCTTATTGCAAGTAATTCATCGCTAAACATATGCTACTAGTGCGTGACAGAAAAAAATAAAGTCCTGGCATATAAATCTTTCTAGCCCTAAGTGCTAAGGGATTGGCATGGCATTAACACTCTATACAAGTGTATGAACTTAAAATATAGAGAGGAGGGTTTAAATCTCAAGGTGAAAAATGTGTGTAGTTAAACTATAGAGGAAGGGATTTTAATTAAAATCCTAGTGGAGGATTGTTGGCATGTTTAATGTGCCCATGTGAAGGGGATGCATGGCTCCTCCATGATGGAATAGGGCATAAAACCCTTGTTAGGGTTTCGTAGCCCATTTTTGAAATAGTTTTTTCGATGTTCGTAATGGGGGGTGAGCTCCACCATTAAGCTACGTTGACAGGGGCGATATTCTACAGTGTTGGCACAAAAGTCTTGACAGGTATGTAGGCTCTATTTAAGTGTTAACTTGTTCACACTTTCATTTTTATGTTATAGTCATGCACACTTCTAATGCATCTCCATTTTTCATTTGCGGGTTGTGTAAAAGCGTGGGGAAGCTCACCGAAAATGGCAAAGAAATGTTCGACTGCACATACCGGGTAAGTCCATGTAAAAAGGGCCTTTAACCAATTGCTTGGTCGTTTATGGGGTTGTAGGTGTGCTTTATTTATGGGTTGTAATAGGCTTCCCAATTGGGATTCTCCATGGTTTGGGGAGTAAGACAGATACTCGTAGGTTTGGTACTCTTGTGTTTCGTAGCCCATTTGGGCATTTGTTCATTGGGATATGACTATGGATATTACTACGGTGTAAATTCAAACTTTGTGTTGGAAATATAAAATGGTGTTCGTTGATTTTATTGCAACTCCTAGTTTGCTGTGAACATTGTGGTTTAAGTTATATGATGGTTAACTTATATCAGTTCCATTGCGCAGCAATGGCACTATGATAATGTTGTATTGGTGGTTTAAGTTTTGACTGTAGATATCAATCTGTTTTTAAACACACGCTATGTATTATGGAATGTTTTAGCATTTTTTAATGGGTTTATCTTTGTTAATTATTCAATGGTTTTGATTTGGGAATTTTCGCCTATGTTTATAACGACAAAGGGAAAGCCCTTGCTTCATGATCGATATGGTTTTGTAGTATAATCCTGTTTGTGTGTTTATGATTTTGTTGTAATGTTTATTGAAATGTGTTTTTGTAAGAGAGTGAGGGAAACCCTAGATTTTGTTATGATTTTATATAATTGATAATCTTTTTGTATAATTGTTATGATTTTTATCGTTTATTTTGTTAAACTCTGTAATTTCGATGGCAGTCATGTTAACGAGACCCTTTATTGATTAATGGCATAGCCTATGGGGTTTGTAAAGTTTATAATCTATATTATTACCTGTAGAGTGTGGACAAGCTTCAGTTAATGTTTTAGGGGATTCGATAGTTGATTTGTCATTTATGGTTGTTAATTATCTATTTTTGTTGAACGCGCCCAGACGGAGCTCATGAGATTTGATCCCGGGTTTCAATAGTTGATTTATTTATTATGTTCATTATTTATTTAATATTGTTTAAACACTCTATCCAGAGCTTACGAGATTTGATCTAGGGTTTCGATAGTTCTATGATGTAATTAATACTACGGTAGCATGGATGGTTTAAGTTGGGTTATTGTGGGGGAAATCTAGCTACTCCTTAATAGTATTTGCTACTGGGTGAGTGCCCAATATTTATAATTTTGTTTGTGTTTAGGTTTGTGGTTTAATAATGTATCTTGTTCCTCTTAAAACGTGACAACCACTTAGCCTTGGTGTTAGAGGAATGCTAATAATTATGTGGATGATTTACATATCTTAATTTAGAGTGGATATTTTATATCTATTTGTATATTCGTTGTTGGTGAATGTAATATGCCAACATATGTTTAGGATAGCATATCCTTGGTACAAGATGGTTGGGGATTGTTCCTTGGGAAAAACAATAGTTTAATGGCTATCGTGGATGACTGTATTTTCACTTGATTTAAGTGTACGGAAGAGACTACTGCGCATCTTTAATATGGTTTATGGCTTGTTTAAGGGATTCGATCCATGGTTATTGATTATGCGTAATTTGTTTCACTTGTTTATTCATTTGGTTAAGTATCTTTAATTAATGGTTGTTGAGTATATTTTTATATAGTAAGTCTTTTAGTGAGGATGTAATATTGTTAATGCGATGAGTCTCTAAGGGATTTGATCCTTGGTTCGTGACTCTATTAATGGTTTGTTTGACGGATACATTTATTGATAATGCTTTATTATTTTTACTTTTGATTTTATGAACCTATGGGAGAAACTTACATGTATTAAGTTTATAGGGTTTATATTTATAGTAGTACCGTTTGCTATAGTTCTAAAATGTCTAGTTGCTATATTTGATCAAAACTAAAGGTTGAGTCTAGAACAAACCCTAAAATTTATATAAATATGGGAAACTTGTTTAATATGAACCTCATTAAGAATTTCCCTAGAATATATATAAGAATTAAAAACTCAGATTATAACTTAACTAATAAAACAAACCTGAAATATTTATTCAAATTAGTGGGGAGTAAAAATTACAGATCCAAATCCAAAGCATCTAGACTATAATTACAACCTGTAAGCATAATTAAAATAAATCGAAAATGTAGAGACCTCTTACCTGCAACTATGCATATTTTTAATGCTTAAAAGACCTTGCACACTTAAATACCCAGAATTAATAAAACACTAGCTATCTCTAACCTTAGGAATGATAACCAGATAACTTTGGAAGTACCACGTTCCTCCCAATAGTGACCCAGAACCGGTCCTAGTTCTAATCCGGATCCCCCCGAGCTGGATCCAACATGCAAGTGATCTAGAACTCCTAAAGGTGGGTTGTTGTTGTTCGGAAAATCAAGCTATGTATAAGAATGCTCTTCAAATTCATTTAAGAATAATAATCAGATCCCTAAGCCTTCTCTTGGCTTGGGTCTTTATAGGAAATGGTGGTTGGTTTAAAATTTAGTTGAATCAAAAATTCATTACATTCATTACATTATTGAAAATGATATTTAATTTGATTGATATGGAATTAATAGTTATTTTGTTTTAACTAGGAACTTTTTACTAGTTCCTTCTTGAGCTTTAGAATATAATATTTATTTAATTATTTTAGTCTATAATAACTATAGAGGCTCTTACTTATTATTTTCGTTATCTTTATTTCTTTATATATATATATATATATATATATATATATATATATATATATTCTTACATACATAATATATAAACTTTACATTTTTATTCTTAGTATTTATTCATGCGTCATATATCATAGTTTATTTATGTTGATGCTTCCCTTAGTTTACATTATTTCTTTTATCAAGGCCTCAGGTAGGGTTTGGTCAGTCAAATAAGTTAGGCAGATCTAGATCCTCCTTGCATGTTGGATTACCTCATATATCATGGTAGTTCTTCTAGTCCTTGATGCGATGTAGATTTTAAATTTCATTTAATCAACTTAAAATAAGTATGATGAGGGTCGATGCTATTCAGAGTAATTTCTAACTCAACACACTTCATTTCAATAACCCCTAGCACTATTCAGAGCCTAATCTCAACACTGTTCATTGGGTGTTACACTAGTGCAATTCCAAAGCTTCTTGCTCGACATTAATACTAGGATGTACTTGTATAATACACCTTGGGACACAATGGCCAAAGATCCCATGCTCTAGAGCTTATTCTCAACATCAATTTGGAAGGTCTAGGGCTTATGCCCAGCACTTCCAACATTATAACTCATGTTCTCCAGAGCTTATGATCAACACAAAATCTCATAACTCATGTACTCCAGAGCTTAGGCTCAATAGAAAATATCACAACTCATGTGCCATGAGAGTTTATGCTCAACACAAAGTCTCATAACTCATGTGTTTTAGGGCTTACACCCAATACATTATAGAAATCAATCATGGATTCATTCTTATACACAATGCATCACAATAATCATCTCGATATATGTATTAGGGATAATTGTTGGTTGTGGAGATTGATATTCCAGATCCAGAGATATTATTTAGTCGTGTTTGTACCCCACGTGTACTGTACACTAGTTTCTTTTGGGATGTGTGTTGGCCAACAGTTATGCGGACCCATGGTATTGGGTAAAATGTAGTATTTTTCCATGGTATTTTTTCCGCTATAAAAGAAAGAATTGTAACACGACAGTGTATGGTATTATAGCATTGTAAACAATCTCTGTGATTGTGTGAGAGAGACTGTGAGAGCATCAAGAGGATGTGCAACATTTTTGTCGTAGGTTGTATCCCTTCATCTTTTTGGACTATAATAAAAGGATTGGAAATTTCTTTGTGGACGTAGCCCATCGTTTTGGTGAACCATGTTATATCTATGTCTCTCTGTAATGTGTTTAATGTGTTTTGCATCTTGTTTAATGATTTAACTGTATAATTGTTATTGCTTTGTGGTCTTGTTTTCTAACAATTGGTATAAGAGCCAAAGGGTCTATTTGGCTGGTAAACTCATAGGAAAGAAGGGTTCCTGGTTTTAGTGAGAGCAATGGTAGAAGAGGAAAAGTTTAGGGTCAATAAATTTAATGGCCAAAACTATCATTTATGGAAGATGCAAATAGAGGAATCTCTGTACCAGAAGGATATGTACCTGCCATTGGGCGGAAAAGCAGAACAATCGACGGATATGAAGGATGAAGAATGGGAGCTTCTTGACAGAAAGTTATTGGGAACAATAGTGTTGTTCCTGGATTCGTAGGTGGCTTTCAATATTTCGAAATAAAAAACAATGGAGGGCGTGATGAGCGCATTCGGTAAGCTCTACGAAAAACCCTCGGCTTCCAACAAGGTATTTTTAATGAAGCGTTTATTTAATATGAAGATGTCGAAAGGAAGATGTGTTACCGATCATTTAAATGAGTTTAATACACTTACCAGTCAGTTAAGTTATGTAAACATGAACTTTGATGATGAGGTTAGGTCTCTTCTAATCTTGTGCTCATTGCCAGAAATATGGAATAGCTTGGTCATGGTTGTACGTAACTCTGTCCCTATTTCAAACACTCTTAAGTTTGATGATTTTGTTGGTGTTATTCTTAGCAAGGAAATGCGAAGAAAAAGCATAGGTGAGATATCGGGTAATGCGTTGACCATAAAGAGCATAGGGAGACAAAATGAGAGAGGAAGGAGCCCAAGAAATTGTGTCAATTCTAAAAAGGGCAGATTGGAGTCTAGATTTGGAAAAGTAGAGTGCTGGAACTATGGTAAGAAAGGACACTTGAAGAAAGACTACAGAGCACCAAAGAAGAAAGGTGAGAGGCAGCAAGAGACTAACCAGTAAGTGAATGTAGCAGGTGATGTGTTACAATATGCTTTGATTCTTTCATTAGATAATGCTAGTGATTATTGGTTATTAGATTCAGGGGCTTCATGTCATGCTACACCCCATAGGAAATTATTTCATGATTATGTTCAAGGTGATTTTGGACCTGTTTTATTGGGGGATGATGAACCATGTAAAATTGTTGGAAAGGGTAAGGTACAGATTAAGTTAAATAATGGAAATGAATGGCTGCTAAAGGATGTAAAGCACATTCTTGCTATGAAAATAAATCTGATCTCAACAGGGCAGTTGGGAGATAGCGATTGTTTGTCTACGTTTGGAGAAACGTGGTGGAATATCACTAAAGGATCAATGGTAATAGAAAAAAGAGATATGATAGGTACGTTATATTTATGTCCTCATAATACTAATTATTCTAGCTATGTAGCTTCCACAGATACAAGTGAAGCATTGTGGCTTCCACATAAAGAAGTGCAATGTTGTGGCATCATAGGCTTGGCCACATGAGTGATAAGGGGATGCAGATTCTCCACTCAAGGAAACTGCTTCCAGATCTGAAGCAGGTAAGTTTGGAATTCTATGAGAATAGTGTTTATGGAAAACAGAATAGAGTAAGATTTCTCAGGGTTGGGAAACAAAAGAAGAGTGAAAAGTTAGAGCTTGTCCATACATATGTATTGGGACTAGCTCAGGTACAATATCTTGGTGGCTCTCATTATTATGTTACTTTTATTAATGATGCAACTGGCAAAACTTGGGTTTATTGCATTAGACAGAAATCTGATGTGTTTGATACTTTTAAGATGTGGAAAGCTTTGGATGAGAATGAGACAGGAAAAACGTTGAAATGTCTCAGATATGATCATGGAGGTGAGTACTGCAGTAAGGATTTTGGTAGATACTGTTCACACAATGGGATTCGCAGAGAGAATAAAGTCCCTAGAACACCACAAGAAAATGGTGTGTCAAAAAGGATGAACAAAACGATCATGGAGGGTGAAAGGTGTATGAGATTGCATGCAGAGTTGCCCTTACAGTTTTGGGATGATGTTGTAAACATTGTTGTTTATTTAATAAACAGAGGGCCTTCAAGCGCTTTGGATGGTGGCATTCCAAAGGAGGCATGGATAGGTAAACAAGTAAAATCCTCATTTCTGAGAACTTTTGGTTGTGAAGCATTTTCCCATATTAATAAAGATGATAGAACAAAGCTTGAGGCTAAATCCAAGAAATGTACCTTTATTGGATACATGGTTGATGATTTTCATTACCATTGTGGGATTATGAAAAACGAAAAATCATTAAAAGTAGAGATGTAGTATTCAATGAAAAGGTCATGTACAGAGATCAGTTGCAGGGAAAGAAAGTGGAAAAGGAAAAAACATAGTACACAGTGCTTGATGAAATCAAAGAAAATGAAGTTCCAAAGGAACCAGAAAATCAAGAGCAACAAAAGGTACCTAAAACTCCTGCAACTGTAAGAAAATCTACCAGGTTAAGTAGACCCCGTGAACGATTCTCTCCTTCACTGTATTATTTATTGATGATTGATTCTAGTGAACCAGAATGTTTTGAAGAAGAAATGCAGGTCGAAACTAGAAAGAAGTGGGAGCAAGGCATGGATGAGGAGATTGACTCATTGGTAAGAAACCCAACTTGGGATCTAGTTAAGCTTCCTGCAGAAAAAAGGGCATTGCAAAATAAATGGGTTTACAGGTTGAAGGAAGAAAATGGAGGCAAGAAGCGGTACAAGGATATACTTGTTGTAAAGGGGTTTGTTCAAAAGAAAGGTATAGACTTTGATGAAATATTTTCTCCTGTTATTAAAATGAATTCAATTAGAACTATTTTAAGTCTAGTGGTGGTTGAAGATTTGCATCTTGAACAGTTAGATGTAAAAACAACCTTTCCCCATGGGCATTTGGAGGAAGAGATTTATATGCAGTAGCCATAGGGGTATGAGGTCAAAGGGAAGGAGAATTTGGTTTGCAGGTTGAAGAAGAGTTGTATGGGCTAAATCAAGCTCCAAGGCAGTGGTATTTAAAATTTGATAAGTTTATGACAGAACAAGGTTACGATAGATGTCATTCTTATCACTGTGTTTATTTCAACAAGGTAGATAACGGAAGATATATTATCTTGTTATTGTATGTAGATGACATGCTTGTTTCAGGGTCTAACATGCAGGATATAAAAGTGCTCAAAATAAAACTAGCTAAATCATTTTTGATGAAGGATTTGGGTGCTACAAAGCAAATCCTTGGTATGAGAATAACAAGAGATAGGAAAAATCCCAAATTGACGTTGTCCCAAGGTGAGTACATAGAAAAGGCATTGCAGAGGTTTAGAATGCAGAATGAAAAAACACTTAGTACACCTTTAGCCATCCATTTCAAACTAAGTAAGGAGATGTGTCTAGAGACACAGGAAGCGATAGATTACATGTCCAGGATTCCCTATTCATCAGCGGTTAGAAGCTTGATGTATGCCATGGTGTGCACAAGACTAGATATTGCACATGCAGTGGGATTTGTGAGTAGGTATATGAATAATACAGGTAAATAGCATTGTAAAGCATAGTGGATTCTTAGGTATTTTAGAGGTACAACTTCTCATGCATTATGTTTGGGAGGTTCATATACTGTTCTACAGGAATATGTTGATGCAGATATGGCTGGTGATAAAGACAACAGGAGGAGCACCACAGGGTATTTGTTTACTGTGGGTGGAACAAAAGTAATTTGGATTTCAAAACTGCAACAGGTTGTTGCAATTTCAACAACGGAAGCAGAGTATGTTGCTGCTACCAAGGATAGTAAGGAGATGACCTGGTTGCAGAGGTTCAAGGAAGAATTGGGTAAGAAGAAGGATAATAGTAGGTTGTACAATGATAGCCATATTTCCACTCATATTGCAAAGAACTCATCCTTTAATTCGAAGACTAAACATATACAACTCAAGTACCACTTCATAAGATCTGTTCTAGATGAAGAATTGTTAAAACTAGAAAAGATACATACTAGCCAGAATCCTACAGACATGTTGACAAAGGGAGTAACCAGAGAGAAACTGAGGTTTCTGTTGGCATTTAAGCATGAAGGTGAAAATGAGAAATTTGCCAAGTCCAAGGACTAGAGCATAGTCCAACAAGTGCAACATTGGTGGAGTTGTTGTGATCAGTCTCCAGTGGGAGATTGTTGGTTGTGGAGCCTAATCTTCTAGATACAAAGATATTATTTAGTCGTGTTTATACTTGAGGTGTACTCTACACTCGTTCCTTTTGGGATGTGTGTTGGCCAACAGTTATGCAGACCTATGTTAAATTTTCATATGCTTAGCTAAGACAAAAGTATTTCATTTCATATTCATAACAAAAGCATATAAACAGGATCACTGAAAGATAGACAAGCACAACCATACAAAAGGAACACAAGGATTTATCCTGGGAAAACTCTAAAGGGAAAAAACCCAGCAAAAGCTTCCTCAATATAGATTCCCCAAAAAGATAAAAGATAAAACCAACAAGGATATCAAAGCCTGATCCTCCTCCTTCTCCAGCTACTTCTCTTCTCCACTAATGCGCTACACAAGTGAGAGTGTTTGTCTCCCAAATGAGGAGCACCACACCTCTATTTATATTCATCCATTCACTTGAATTAACTCATTCAACATGTAGGATTGAGTTAAATCATGTAGGCTCGAGTTACACATGTAGGCTCAAGTAACCACACTGGGGTGCTAATGACGCACCTTTACAATTAGAGGGGACTACCTCATGACTCTTATTAGTTCTTCCAATTAGAAGCATCAGGGTACAAGATAATACAAGTGGTTCTCCTGGTAGGACCATCAGGGACCCCAAAAGATACATATAGAATATTCTTTGAAGTTACAATATTTCAACACTCCCCCTTAATGAGAAAGGTATTCTACAACAACATCAACAACAATAATAGTAGGAGAGAGATAGAGGAAATCATCAGCATCATTAGGGTAACACATCTATAAATCATTGGAAGCTTTTCAACATTATGTAGTCTTCATATTCAATCTTCAGTCTTCATCATCATTAATACTTTGACTGCTTCGATCAACAACATCTTCAGCACTTTGACCTTTCGATCAGCAACATCATCTTTAGCACTTCGACCTTTCGATCAGCAACATCATCTTCAACACTTCGACCTTTCGATCAGCAACATCATCTTCAACACTTTAACCTTTCGATTAGTAACATCATCTTCAGCACTTTGACCTTTTGATCAACAACATCATCTTCAACACTTTGGCCTTTCGATCAACAACAACATCATCATCATACTTTGATCTTTTGATAAGAAACATCATCATCATAAAAACATCATTATTATCAAAACATCATCATCATCATCATCAAGACATCAACATCATCAAAACATCAACATCAACATCATCAACATGATCCTTCCTTTCGGAATTACGGGATCAACATGTTTGTGGTACTTAGACGATCCTTCTTGTCGGAATCAGGGATGATTTTAGGGGCGAATTTTAGCCCAGTGGGCTATTTTTTCATGTTTTTCTCCCAAAAAAGATTCGCCATTTTGCATTTTTTGAAGCCCTCTTTCGCCTAATTTTGATGGGGTAAAATTTTTTCACCCTAAAAATTGCCAAATTATTATATAAACGATATAAAATCCTTGGAAATTAAAATATTTTTTGAGAAATATCGCCAATCATTTTATAGTTGGTGTTTTAAGAATTGGTAGTATTCGCCAACATTTATACACTTTTAAATAAATATGGTTCCTTAAAATCATCCCTAGTCGGAATTACGAGATTTAGGTCTTTACGGAATTACTAATGATCCTTCTTTCGAAATTACGAGATAAACACATTTGTGGAGCTCAGACGATCCTTCCTTTCGTAATTACGGTATCAATTGTTTATGGAGCTACAAACGATCCTTCCTTTTGAAATTACGGGATTTAGGTCTTTACGGAGTTACTAATGATCCTTCCTTTCGAAATTACGGGATTAACACATTTGTGGAACTCAGATAATCCTTCCTATTGGAATTACGGGATCAACACATCTGTGGAACTCAGACAATCCTTCCTGTTGAAATTACAGGATCAAGTCTTTACGGAGCTACCAACGATCCTTCCTTTCGGAATTATGGGATTTAGGTCTTTACGAAGTTACTAATGATACTTCCTTTCAGAATTACGGGATTTAGGTCTTTACGGAGTTACTAACAATCCTTCCTTTCGGAATTACAGGATCAACACATTTGTGGAACTTAGACAATCCTTCCTATTGGAATTATGGGATCAACACATCTATGGAACTCAGACAATCCTTCCTATTGGAATTACAGGATCAAGTCAATGATCCTTCCTTTCGGAATTAAGGGATTTAGGTCTTTACGGAGTTACTAACGATCCTTCCTTTCGAAATTATGGGATCAACACATATGTGGAACTCAGACAATCCTTCCTCTAGGAATTAGGGGATCAACACACATTCTCGAGTACCGAAGTCATCGGATCTGTTCTGAACCGAAGTTCAAGGATGATACAATCCTACCACCTTCTCGATGAACGAATTTCACCGGAACCGTTCTAAACTGAAGTCCAAGGATGCTACAATCCTTCCACCTTCTCGATGACCAAAGTTCACTGGATCCGTTCTGAACTGAAGTTCAAGGATGATACAATCCTACTACATTCTCGATGACCGAGGTCACCGGATCACTTCTGGACACATGTCCCAGGATGATACAATCCCTCTTCATTCTCGAAGACCGAGGTCTCTAGATCACTTTAGGGCAAGTGCCTAGGGATGATACAATCCCACTGCAACATCACTACTCCCCCTTTTGGGGAAGGTTTTTCCGAACCACACCAATCTTGTCTCAAAAAGTGTTCGAACTTTACTCGAGACAGAGTTTTCATCAACACATCATCATCTAGACCATCATCATCTACATTTTCAGTATGTGAATACCGAACTATTAGCATCTGTATCTCCAGTATGTAAATACTAAAAGCATCATCATCTTTATCTTCAGTATAGAAATATTGAAAGCATCATCACCTCTATATTCAGTATAGAAATACAGAGTCACCATCATCTGCATCTACAATATGTAAATACTGAAACATCATCTATATCTTTAGTATGGGAATACTGAAACATCATCATCTGCATCTTTATCTTGTATGTAGAAATATCGGATTTCTATGTGTTACAATGGAACACAGGGTTCTCTGTTATCAAAACTCTTGTTATCACATAGAATCAATGTAGTATCCATATTTAGGTCAAGGAGACCTGATAGCAACTTTCGAAGCCATATGGCTTCACAACTTAGCAGAGAAATCTGCTATGTATTCTGCTTTTGTTGTTCTAAGAGAAACACTGGACTGTTTCCTGCTAAACCATGAAATCATAGCAGACCCCAAACAAAAGCATCTACCTGATGTGCTTTTCCTGTCTGAGATACTTCCAACCCAATCTGCATCTATATAGCCATACAATCTGTAGTCATGGCTACCATCATAGTATAGACCAAGGTCTATAGTCCCTTTCAGATATCTCATCACATGTTTTGCAACTACTAGGTGAAGCCATCTTGGTTGAACAAGATATTGAATTAAGGTGTTCACAGCAAAACAAATGTCTGGTCTGGTATTTGTTAAGTACATCAATCACCAAATGATCTATCTATAATTAGTCGCATCCACTAACTCTGATGAGTCATCAGCTAACAGCTTCAGGTTGGAGTCCATGGGTGTGGCCATGGCTTTGCATTCCAACATATTGAATCTCTTCAATATGTCTACCACATACTTTCCCTAGTTGAGAAATATTTCTTCTGAACTTTGTCATATTTCTAGACCTAGGAAATAGTGCATTAACCCAAGGTCTTTCATCTCAAATTATTCTGCTAGTTTCTTCTTGCTTTCCATGATATGTTTCTCATTCCTTGTCAATAATAAGTCATCCACATATAATAACAGGATGACATGTTCATCTTCTACAACCTTGAGAGAAAGGTTAGGATCAACTTTACTCTTGGTAAAGCCCATAATTGACAAGAAACTATCTATCCTTTCATACCAAGCTCTGGGAGCTTGCTTCAAGCCATAGAGGGCCTTCTTCGTCTTGCATATGTGAGTCCATATGTCTTCAAATTCAAATCCTTGTGACTATTCGATGTAAAACTCTTCCTCAATCATACCATTAAGGAAGACTTATCTTTACTTCATCATGTACCTTGCTTCCTGGAGTAAGTGTCTCTTCAGAATTAATTCCCTCTTTCTTATAGAAACCTCTAGCCACAAGTCTTTCCTTACTTCTATCAGCAACATATTTTATCTTGCAAATCCATTTGTAAGATACCACATTATTGCTTTCTGGTTTGAGTACTATATCCCAAACATCATTCTAGTATTATTTCATCATAACATCTTCCATGAGTTCGTCTTGTCAGATCATCAACATATCCTAGTCTTCTGCATTCAACCTTGAAGGTTGGAACCCACTTTACTCTTGGTAAAGTCTCAATCCATCATGAAGCTATCCATCATGTCATACCATGTCGAACTCAGATATCTTTTGTAGTCACCCCCCCTGAAGTGGAGTATCATCTTCCTTCTTCATTCTGTATAGGTGGTTCTATAATTGATATATACTGGTCAATAAAGTATGCCATGTCATAGTTTATTCTTTCTGAAGCAAATCACGAACCTTGCTTTGTACACTTGTTCTTGTAGATCCATATGGAATATACTATGTACTTCCCTTTATGTCTCAAAATCATATCGTATACATCATTCCCCATGATCAAATGTTATTCTTTGACCATAGCTTCTTTCATAGCATTCTTTTCTTCATCTTGAGTTATCTCTCGTACCCATGGTGGTCTTCATCCTTCGAGGTGGATCTACTGCTCTCTGAAGCTCTTTCTTCCGTCATGGTGTCTCTGACCCTGGGAGCTTCAGATTCATGTTTATTGGAGTGAATCTTGAATTGTCATCACTTGTTCTTTGGAACAAGTTTCATCCTTCTTTTATTGTAGGAGGTTGTACAGGACCTTTCCTACAATTCAAATGAACCAGTTGCATGGTTAGAACTATTTCATAAAACATATGCATAACGGCAAATTTTTATGCATCATGCAACTGTTTAGCCAATACAACAACCATCCATATCTCATAGAAACTTTATAGATGCCTTCCATCTCTACCATGACATTATTGAGATTGTGCACTAATCCAATATGTCAGCAAATAGGTTTCATTCTAGATAAGTAACAATGGAGAGTTGTATAGCACCATGAGCTACTTACCCATCACATGCATATTAGTAGTATACAGTCATTAATGCAAACAGTCTATCATGCATAACACATCAACTAAATATAATCAAATGCATAACAAAACAATATCATGAAATGGAAATTTAATACTTATCTTTATTTGTTTCGTGAGTAGACTCCTTCTTGATCCTTCTACTTCATCATCTTCTTCATTCATGACATTTATTATCCAAATGATAAGATGGATAAGAGGTTCTTCAAGAATTGAGTTCTTCACATTCCTCATCGCTTGAGGGATCTTCTTTGAATGGTGAGAGCTTGATCTTCAATTGCTCCCACCTTCTTCTTCTCTTATTATGAGTCGAGCTTCTTCTTCTTCCTAGAGTTTGTTGAAAGTAATTACTTCTTTCTGGCACACATTCCTTGAATGAATGAATTCTATGATCCTGGGATACCATTCAAGGTGGCCATCACCACTTCTGCATTCTCTACTTCTTCTTCTACGGCTTCAAAATGTTCTGCATTCTGGATCTTCACATTCTTCAACTGTTTTCTCAAAGCCATCTTCTGATTTATGTTCTCATCTTCAAATATCTTGATCAAGGAATCAAACATCTTCGGTGTCTTTAGGGAAGACACTTGTGGTACAAGTTGATCCATGACTGAATCAACAATGATCTTCTTGGCCTTGATCAAGTTCTTTTTTTTGTAAGGCTTTGAGCCTCATCTCCCTCTAGAACTGGAACCTCTATACTCATGTAGGTGTCCAATTCATTTTCTTCAGAGAGATCAAATACTTACATGCTTGGAAATTTTCAAATTCACCAAGCTTATCATCAAGCTGATGTGATAGATCACTTTGAAATGAGAACCTCAAATGCAAATAGCAAAAGATTAGATCTTACCGATTTGAGGTGTCCGTCTTACTTCCAGAGCTGGCTGATCTAGGGTTTGTCAAAGAAACCCTAATTTTCAAAACTTGGAATATTTTAGATCTGATTGGATAGAAAGATAGATATCTTCAAATGGAGCTGTCCAATGTACTCCTTTTCTGAAAACAGTGGAGGGAAGCTCCCAGAACAGGAAGCCCTAGTTTTCCAATTTCTTCTGAAAAAATTCTTGTTACTGTTTTTGTGATATATCCAAAATTACTGCTCCTCTGTGTCTGAAAATTCTCACTGAGGTAACCTCGCATGTCCCTGAGCCAACACCATAGGTTTCATCAGAATTGGTTTCACCAATTGGTATTTATGATCATTTTCCCAAGGTGACCTGTTACAAGACTATTCAGAACAGTCAAGTTGTACGACATTCCACGTGTCATTGGTTCATCTTAAGTTTCTAAAATTCAAACCACAAAAAGTACGGTCCGTGAATTTTCTGGAACATCTTCAGGAAATCCATTTGGACCTATGTAGCCCACACTACAGCAATTATCCCCAGGTGTCCTATTTAGGGATGAATTTTGGAAGAGGCTAGAACCCTAACTTGGAGGGATCATATCTCCCAGAATATAGAGAATCTAAGGCTGAAGTTTGGGCACAGTGTAAATCAGGATTTTAGCTTCATCCTCTGCAATTTTCAACTCCTTATCCTTTGCTAATCTCAGGATATAGCGAATTTACCAAAACATAGCAGTTTTAGTATTTAGGGTTTTTCCAGATCGGGGTCAAACTAGGGTTTGACTTTTCTGGAGTTTCACCCAACCAAATTTCTTGATCCAGGTCTCTAAACTTCGATTTTGATGAGGAGAACAATCGTATGCTGGGCTGAATCAAAAACTCCTCTTCTGTAGAAAGCCCTAATTTTCCGCACCAAAACTGAAAATGCTCGGACTCGAATTCTGCTTCGACAGAAAGATGCGCCCTTCAATGGAGAGTCAGTATAGCCTTCTTTTGCTGATCGATTGTGGATATAGACCCAAAAAATAAGAAGCCATAGCTTCTATAGCTGCATAATGTCTTATTTCAGGGTGGCTCTAATACCATGTTAAATTTTCATATGCTTAGCTAAGACATCAGTATTTCATTTCATATTCATAACAAAAGCATATAAACAGGATCACTAAAATATAGACAAGCACAACCATACAAAAGGAACACAAGGATTTATCCTGGGAAAACCCTAAAGGGAAAAAACCCAGCAAAAGCTTCCTCAATATAGATGCCCCAAAAAGATAAAAGATAAAACTGGCAAGGAGATCAAAGTCTGATCCTCCTCCTTCTCCAGCTACTTCTCTTCTCCACTAATGCGCTACACAAGTGAGAGTGTGTGTCTCCCAAGTGAGGAGCACCACACCTCTATTTATAATCATCCGTTCACTTGAATTAACTCATTCGACATGTAGGCTCGAGTTAAATCATGTAGGCTCGAGTTACACATGTAGGCTCAAGTAACCACACTGGGGTGCTA
>LPNX010033279.1:26522-89325 GCA_001517045.1 Pseudotsuga menziesii
AACATAACGAAATTTGTTTCGAATTTTGTAGGTTTGAAGATGGGCTTGTAGACATATTTACAAAGGAATTAGCAAGGGATATGTTCCAGTATCTAAGAAGTTATTTAGGAATGACAAGTTCTTCTCAGTAAATTATGTCATGAAAAGAGTAAGCTTCAGCTTTGAAACATATTGTAATATTTTGTTTTAAAATCCCCATTTGCTCATAATTAAGGGTGAGTGTTGGAAATATTAATTAGTTGTTGATCCACATAGCATATCAGCTGACTCTGTCAAAGTCTATAGTAGGCCAGTTTCTGTCACACAGTCTAATAGAATGAAGAGTTCACATCTCTCATATATAAAGCACTCTAATTAAATTTGTGAAGATACTAGGTAGATAGGTATTGCAGTCCTTAATGTTAGTCTGTCTATATGAAGAAGAAGATTGTAAATCTACAATCTACAGATACAAAAAGACACAGAGAGAAGAAGAGAAGGTAAGTGTGTGGAAGAAAAGGAGAAGAAAACAGACTATGTGAAGAATTAGAATCTCAAGTTTTTGTGTGCTTTTGAATAGTGTTGAGAGTCTAAAGGTGAAAAATTATTGGTATGCACACATCTTCTCCATATTTACTTGAGTAAATGTTTTTTACATTTACCATTTAGTGAGAGACACAAAAAACTTCATATTTATTTCGAAATTTTACCCGTAGAGTCCTCCACACAAATCTTCCTTAATATGATATTTAGAGATATAGTTGTGTCACCGTAAAACCAAGTCGAAGTTAAGTAGGTGTCTGTGGAGATAAAAGTGTGTCAAGTGAAAAGTCATCCCAGTCAAATTCAGTCGCAGTAAACCAGGTTGCAGTAAAACCTGGTAGCAAAGAGTGGAAAGTTGAGTTCCCATCCCAGTCAAATTCATTTGCAGTAAACCAGGTTGCAGTAAAACCCAGTCACAGTAAATCCTCTGGCAAGAATATTGGTTGCAAGTTTTTGTTGCAGTAAAACCCGGTAGCAGTAAAACTCGGTCACAGTAAATCCTCTAGAAAGAATATTGGTTGCAAGTTTTTCGGTCGAAGTAAAAGTGGGGTTTGCAAGGTAGTGTGTCACACCCAAAAGTAAAAAGTAAAAAAAAAAAAAAAATTCTGATTGTGAGGTAAGCCACCATCCTATTTCCACCAAGATTCAGAAGACGTCTACATTCATGTATCTGTAACCATGCTTCAGTAACAAACTTCAGTTGTGAAATAGTTTGACAGTGCCTATAACTTAACTTTTCAATCTGCACTTGTATTCGCTGCAGATATCACAGTGCCTTTGCCTTAGACGATTCATTTGTTTCCCATTTGTTGTCTCTCCAATGAATTGACGGCCATCTCCCTTCTCCACTCTGACTCATTATAAACTCCTTTATGTATTGTAGTTTCATATCGGTTGCATGCATAAAAACCACTTGTTCGTTTACAATGCTCTGACCAAGCACCAAGGCATAGCCAACAAAATTCGAACTTACATGGAGACATGCACCTCATATGCGTACAACCTTGATTTTTCTCAATTTGCATCAAGCAGTAGTTGTATATAGTTAACTAGCAGTAAAAGTATATTGTTAATCAAGAGTAAAAGTATAGCTGCATATTGTTAATCAAGAGTAAAAGTATTCATTTCATGATATTTCCAGATGCAGGTAGGAGAAGGTAGAGTGCAGTTGTGCTGAGGACAAAAGCAGAGAATAGACATAGCTAGAGCGATGTTGAAAAACCCTTCCATTCCGGTTTTAGACGGGGCCACCAATGCTCTAGATGCAGAATCAAAGAATCTTGTTGAGGACGCACTTGGTAAAGTTTCTATTCGGCCCACTAAGGTGGTTATGGCTCATCAACTCTACTATTAAGGGAGCTCATAAAATTGCGGCAATGCACAAGGGTGAAGTCATTGAATTAGGTGGACACCAAGAACTGAGTTAAAAACCAAATGGGGCATATACAAATATTCTCCTAACACAGCAGACATGCCCGTCAAATGATACTATTGCTCTTAACGCTGCATCAAACGCTTTAATGCCATCAGAAATAAGCAGCCAAAGATTAGAAAGCAAATCGCCAGCAACTTTAAATCAGTTTGATAGTTGCATATCCGGAATGGAACAAGGAGGACTAAAAGCTAAGGCTTGCATTGAATCATCCAGAATGGAATCATACTCTCATGGGTTGTACACGCCTTACGATATGCGGCAACTCAAATTGTTTATTCCGTCACTGTGGCATTCATGATTTCAGCACTCTTTCTGAAAGACACAGGCGAGATCAGATCTAAATATGGGAAACGAAGTGGATGTGTGGCAGGCGTAGTGGGAAGGACAGTGGAAGCGTCACACTTGGATGGGCGGGACAGAGGACACATTTGGAGCACTGATTTGCCTGAGGGACGACGGCCATAGCTACAGTGTTTACAAAAACACATTCAAAAGGAACGTTTAATAACGTAATTAACCAAGTATTATACATTAAACCTAATGACGTAATTAACCTATACTATACATTAAATTTGATTAAATGCCAGTTGATTCTACCACTATCGTTTTCTAGAAAGAATAAATAATGTTTGTTAGTCTTCAATTCGTAAGATGCTTGATGCTTAAAGTTTGAAAGTCCAGCCCAAAGGATCTTGAATCATGAATGTCCGGAAAAGGGGGCCGGCTAAGAAAATATATAATCAATAACCCATTTCTATATTTAAAATTTGTCAACCATCTCAATGTTCAAGAATAAAATGGGCCGCAAAACTTTTTGACTAATTGCATGTTAAAGTTATTACAATCCTTTTTTACTCCTTTAAAAGTTGGATTACTGTTTAAAAGTTGGATTCCTGCTCCGTTATTATGTTGGTATTCGTTTAATTTTAATTTTTCTTGTTTACTATTTCCATGTTAAAGTTATTACAACTTATTTGTTTACTCGTTGGATTCCTGTTAGGTTATTATGTTGGTAGGCTTGAACTTGTTATAATTTTTAACACTCAAATAATGTCAAATTATTAATCTTTCCTGAGTCTTTAACTGATGGATAATGTGGCCACGCGGAGAATGATAGAGATGATCATGGTCGAACTCCTCAAGTTACCATTTAACCATGAAGGTCAAATACTTTTTTAATCAACAAAAATATTGATTTCAAAACAATGCACATTGTCAAGCATATATATTATTGAAAAAACATTATATACACAAATTATTTTTATATAAAATATTTAAAATATATTTAAAGAAATAAATAATATATCCAAACATGTGATAAAATATTTAAAATATTAAAATAATTCAACCAAACATGTATATTATTATTGAAAAGATTCTGCTGAAAAAAAGTTTTTATTGAAGAGATATGTATATATTCTCTGAGACATGTAAATTGAATATTACATTAGAATATTTAAAAGAACTAAAAATAATATTGTAATAATGTGAAGCATTTATATCATGTGATGTGTTGAATTCTACCTCTTCTTAATTGTACATCCTGAGTGCCACGACAGGTTTTAACAGTCGCCAATTCTAACACTCTACCAATATGAAGCCTCTCAGATCTCGGTGTTAAGCTGCTAAAAGTCATGGTACAAAGACAGAAGTATTATATATTAGCTTATTATATGGTACAAAGACAGAACTCAACGAGAGGATCCCAAGCTCGACTTATAATGCTCCTTAACCTACATTATTTTGAGAAATCGATTACGGTGAGACTTCTAAAAAATGGAGTAGTCTTTGAGGATAAATCACAACTCACGACTAGAAGAATCGCGGCAAGAATTATTGTGCTGGAGGGGGAGAAAGGATCCTAATGAGTTCGTTAGCTTTCTGCTTCGTCCTTGCTGAACTATCTATCTGCAATAGAAAAAGCAGTCTTTCAAGGGTGCCCATCTTCACAATTTCTACTAGCAGATCCTCTTCTGCAGAGTTGAAGCAGACACCCAATAGAATCCCAACTGCATAATCAGTTGCATTATCAGACACCGCCAGCAAACTTCTAACAATACTGGGTACCGCTAGGGCATGGCCAACTATGGCAGACCGGCCTTCTGAAATGGTGGAGAGTGACTCCAAAATCGCCAACGATTGCTCTACCATCTCTGTGTCTGGACTAGGAAGAAGCTCAATCAAACGAGGAACGGCACCTGCTTCGGCGATCTTGGCTCTATTTTTAAGCACGCTACACAGACGAATCAACGCCTTCAGGCTGGCCTTAATGGCTGGAGGATATAGATCCTCTTGAAACAGCTTCAGCAATCCGTCTGCGATTCCTTCTCTCGATCCAATTTCTCTGGCAAATTTTCTATCGTTTGCCAATTTTTCAAGAATAGATGCTGCGTCCATTCTGGCCTCGATAGTGCATTTTGTAAATACCCATTCCAGGGTGGCCAACACAGAAGGCCTCCTTAAACCTGTTTCGTTAGATATATCATCCACAGAGAACATTGAAATTGCCCCAATTGCTTCTTCCACGGCCTCACGATCTACATCCACTTCAGAATTCGCTGAGGCTTCTGAATCCAGAATATGGATTAGAATAGTCAAAACTCCCTCGGATTTGAGGGAATGTCTGTTCCTTTCGCTGGCCTTGGCTAGACTTCTCAAGTTCTTCAAAGCTTCAAATTTATCTACCGTTGCATCCTGAATATACTGAATCATTTGGCGCACTTTACCCCGCTCTGCAACAGGTTTAGGTGTCGATATTCCGAGCACGCCATTAGAACTGTTGGCAACACACCATTCCTGTATCAGCCTGAGAAGAGTGTGATTGGGGATGAGCTCTTTGCTGTGAAGAACTTCGAGAGTCATTGGACATATACCATTTCCTTCGTCCAACCATTTCTCAATGTAAGCTCGGTCGTAGGTCATTCCTGTGGATAGGGTTACTGGGTCCGTCATTAGTTCCAACGATATAGGACACTTGAATGGGGGCGGAACAGTTACCGATATAGAAGGATCCACACGTTTGTTTCCTGTCTCGGGTGGCATGTTTTACAAGCTCTTCAAATCTAGAATGCCTAGGGCAAAACTATCAGAACATTGATAGCATGAGAAATCTGGGATTAAAATTGGAAACAAAAACCCTATGCGACATAAAACTATTGATTATCTATAACATAAAAAAATCATCACAGTTCTGAGAGAAACCATCGTAACCCAGCAAATTTCATGAGAAAACATGTGAAAGAATGAAAAAAACCTTATCTAAAACTCAATTGACGGTCACAAGAAAAAACTTACAGGGTACTCAAACAGGTTAACAAAATTCTGAAGCAAAATTGAAATTACACATGGTGTGATACCAATCTAATTTCAAAAAGACGTTACGGGAGTGGAAATTGAGAATTTTGTTGAAACTGAACATGCAATCCAGCTTTTAAACGCGTAAAAAAGGTCGAGAATCTATACATGACTTAATATGCAATCCAACTTACTTGTAAACGAGTCAAAAAGGCTGTACATAACATGCAGTCCAACTTTTAAACCAGTCAAAAAGGTTGTGCTACTCGTTTTTATCATGAATGCAGGGATTGTTGATTGATTTTAAATATGGAATCGTGTTATTGATTACATAGGGATTGTTGATTGATTCTAAATATGGAATCAGATTATTGATTATATATTTTCGTAGCAGCCGAACAATTAAAAGTCTTTGGGCTTAACTTTCAAACAGTATCTTATGAATTGAAGACTAGCGGAAATCATTCATTCCGTGTAGACAAAACGACAAAATAAATTATATTCAGTCTAAGAAGCTATAATAAATATGGTTGTAGTTAAAATGTTTTCAACTTTTAATTAATGCATATTCCAATCGACATATATTATAATCTACAGAAAAAGAATATATACATAAAGTTGCCATCTTGACTGAAGTCGTTAAATTCGTCATCATGTTACTGAACTATTGAAAACCTGTTGCCATCTTGACTGAACTCGTTAAATTCGTCATCATGTTACTGAACTATTGAAAACCTGTGGCCATCTTGACTGAACTCGTTAAATTCGTTTTCATGTTAATGGAATTGAAAACCTTTGTTTTTATCATGACCGCGCTCCTTTTTTCATATCAGTGAATTATATGAAATCATTTAAATTCTCATTTTTTCATATCAGTGAATTATATCAAATCATTTAAATTTTTTTTATCCCTATGATCGCTCGCATTTAGCTTTTAAAAAGCAATGGAAAGCCATGCAAATCAAAGGAAACACCACTACGGCATCTCTGGATGCTTCTCCCTCATTTTCCCTTCCCTCTATGGACCAAGGAGGTTTTGATGGGTTTGGTAAATCTGCTAGGTCACTTCGTCTGCATTGATTTTCCTGTAGCGTTTGGACTATCTAGGAGTCTTTTTCGAGTGCTTCAGTCATACAGGACACTTGGGTTGTGACCAGCTTTCAAAATTGAACTTTTCCTAGCCCTTCCAAAGGGTTTCAGCACTTTCCACAAGTGTAAAGTCAAAATTGCTCTTAAATTTTTTTTTAAAATCTGAATTTTATTCTTACAATTAAGAAGGGCATAATTTATATCAACATTTCAAAAGAAGGGCAACATTTGAAATTACCCATCCATATAAATTTGTCATGTTGAAATTTCTATGCTATAAAGTTCAACTCATCATTCAAAATATTGGAAATATGATAAATTATAATCACTCAATCGCTCATGTCATGCACAAACTGCTTAGTTGTGCAAGATGGCCCGTAATGACCATGAGGCACTAGCCATCGAGATGCAAATCTCACTCCCTAGTCACTTGCGGTTGCAATCTAAAGTGTGACAATGTGTCAACAACTACGGTCTACTACTTGGCTCGAAACGAGCTCAAACTGAACCACGCTACCAATGTCCACTCTTTTTTCGTCAAAACGAAATTCAAAAGGCTGTTTGATAAGTTTTGAATATTATGGACTCACGACAACTATAAACAACACTCGATATCATGCAAATACAAATAATGACATGTAGCTCGGATCACAAACTTTGCAGAGGTCGATTTATGCATTGTTATAGAGAGGTGGCATTGGGCACAAGATATGGAGAAACAATAGTTATTAATTGTTGGCTCAAGAATTGTCTTCAATTTGATGGGTGGCATGATCACATGATGTAATCTCCCTCCATCCTTCCAAACATTTGTGGTTCCTCACAACATTTGTCCTCAATGCCATCAAAATACATATAAAAATTGATTGTCTTTACATCCTCTTCTCTTTAAATCCTCATCTCATAGTCATAAATAAGGATTATTATGCATGCACATCCTCACCTTATAATATGAATTGGGTCAAGGTACAAAGACAACCATAAAATATTAAATGTGCCAAGACACAAAGAGTAAGAGACAACTATAATTAAGTCTTATATTAAATTTACCATCTAAGTCTTTAATTAACACTATCAAGAGATTTGACACGTTGGATTGTTGTGATCTTCTTATCACTCCTTACAATGTGATTGCAAGGAATTCTTTGAAGGTGAAGTCTATAATTTTAGGTCTTCTTCCTCATTATCATGCCTTTTGGTAAGACAATAAAGAGGGTAGGTTTCGACATAGAGGTTATACACATTAATTGTTTTCATTAAAAAACTTAAATTCCTACCCATGCCTATCGATTCACTTAATCGTGGACTGGTACAAAACAGAACAAATTTTAGAGGCCCAAGCCCTTAATTACTCACACCTAGAACTTTCTCAAACCTAGCCATTAATAAAATTATTTTGGTATTTTGGTTCAATTTAAAAGGCGGATTGTTGAGACTCACACATGTAGTGAGTTGCAAGGATTCAATTGACCTAGGCTTGATTCCATTGCCCCTCCATCCCATACATGTATTCTTTCATGACAAGTGTTGAACAAAAATATTTGATGCCTAGACCCCAATTATGCGAACTTTGCTAACCTCCTTGGTATGTAGGAATTTTTTTTTAATGTTTTTGAGTTGTGTATTATTTTTTTTTAGGTGCCCAATCCTTATCATTCTTACATCTCTCAAGCTTATATTGCACGTGGATGTCCCGATATGGTTATGGCATAGTCTAAGTAGTTTTCAATATAATGAAGTGTGCTCCAATTGGAAAAAATACAATAGAATAGATGTTATGTTACTGAAGTGTAAAATTAATGATACACATATGAAAACTTAATGTGTTCAAAATAAGTTTTATTGAAAATATATCATTTTTTAATGTAGATATTAAGGAGTGCTCAATTATATAAAATTGTAAAAATTTGAAAGAACGATATTTGTTTTTAGCATTTTTTTGGTCAAAGGGTTTAGTTAATTTATACTGGTAAATTGAAGTACAATTATTTATATTGCCCTTCATATCTGGCTTAGAGAATAAATACCTTTCCGATTGAAATTAAGACCCACCCTTCAAATTTGATCAGTGGTCCTGATTGCATAGTGGGTAAGAGCATTACTTTAAAGCACAAATCTCACTCAAATTGGGAGATGAAAGTATACACTCTCGGACGACCCTATATTGCCCACGCTATATTACACCCGCCTTCTACTCCATATTGACTACAACCTGTAGCTATGTTGGACATTCAATAGTGTTCAACTTACCGTCTGTTATGATGAGATTACTTCGTCACAGAAAAAATACCGACCAGGGCAAATAACTTGAGTTCCCACGCAGCGCAGCACAACCTTTTTGTTTTCCCTTTTTACTTTTGCGAAATAGTTTTTCCACCAAAATATTCTTGCAACGGAATTTACTGCGTAGAGCTACAGCCACAGACTTTTCATTGTAAGTCATGAATTAGGTTGGGACCAACTCATGTGTGACCAACTTTATATTTACTCATCTTAGTGACTTAGGATATGAAAACAATTTTCACCTTCGGTAACTTGGGATCAACTGTGACACAACTATAAAAACTAAAACTTTTACGCGGTGAAATAAAAATGTATTCTTTGTGCCTTTCACTAACAGTAAATGTAAACAACATTCACTCAAGTAAATATGGAGGAGATATGTGGCTAAACAAAAATTCCATTAAACCATAAACTTATGGATTTATATTTCTTGTGAAGGCATAACAAATAACTTACAACCATAAATACAAACTTAGAAATTACAAGGATGTTTCACCTTTCAGAGAGCTTCGACTCTCAACTCTTTCACAAAATACAGAAGCTTGAGCTTCAAACTCTTCAGAGAGTTCTTCTTCTTCTTCTTCGCACTTCTCTTCTTCTCTTTATATGTTATGTCTTCTCTATTTATGTGTATTCATATTTACAATCAACTTCATATAGGAAACTTCTATCGACTAAAATTGTTTCTCTTTGACGCTACTCACTTAACATTAAAGACTGTAATAACTCTCTTACAACAATTAAATTCAACTGGCTTATATACGAGAGACATGAGCTCTTCATCCTGTCAGACTGCCTGACAAAAACTGACTTGCTACAGACTCTAACAGAGTCGGCTGATGTGCTATTCGGATCAATGAGTAATTAATATTTCCAGCACTCCCCGTTAATTATGAGTCGATCAAAATTTAAAAAAAAATACTACAAAATGTTTCAGAGTTGAAACATGCTTTGTTCATGACAGAGTTCATTGTGCAGAACTTGTCATTCCTAAATAACTTCAGAGATACTGAAATGCATCCCTTGTGAATGGTTTTGTAAACATGTGTGCAAGCTGATCTTTAGACCTGCAAAATTCTAAACAAATTTTTTTGTTGTTCACCAATTCTCTTATGAA
The DNA here is from genome assembly GCA_001517045.1 of Pseudotsuga menziesii. Taxonomy (NCBI): domain Eukaryota; kingdom Viridiplantae; phylum Streptophyta; class Pinopsida; order Pinales; family Pinaceae; genus Pseudotsuga; species Pseudotsuga menziesii. Next base: position 36,263 of record LPNX010033279.1, read on the forward strand.
ATGATACCTTGTGTAAATGTGTTTGGTTTTCTTGTTAAACACATGATTCTTTGAAAAGGAAATGGATGAATTGTTGTCATAGAAAATGGTTGTTTGTTCTTGTCGGTTCTGTGACAAGTCTTTTAATATTTTTCGCATCCAAACGACTTGACATGCAGGGCCTGTTGCTGCAACATACTCTGCTTCTGCTAAAGACAAAGTTATTATGGGTTGTTTATTTGAAGCCAGGAAACAACACATGTACCAAAATGAAATGTGTACTCATATGTTTTTTTTCTGCCATGTGTGCTACCTCCATTGTCACTATCAGGGTATCCAATGAGTTTAAAATTTTCTGAGGTTGAATACATGATTCCAAGGTCTTTTGTACCACTTACATACCTCAAAATTCTTTTACCTACTTTCCAATGAGAGTCTCTTGGTGACTCCATGAATTTTGAGATCAAAATTGCTCCATACATGATGTATGGTATCCTTGTTGTTAAATACATAAGGCTTCCAACAAGACTTTTAAACAGCGTAGGATCTACAGTTGATCCTTCATCATCTTTACTCAATTTTAAACATGTTATTACTGGTGTAGAGACTGACTTGCAATTTGACATACTAAATATTTTTAAAACTTTACTTGCATAATTTAAATGTGATATAAAAATACCACTTTCAGACTGGTGGACTTCAATGCCTAGAAAAAACATCATAAGCCCCAAATCAGTCATTTCAAATTCACTTTCCATGAATGTTCTAAATTCTTCTATGCCAAAATCACCAGTAAATATTAAATCATCTACATACAGGCAGACAATAACTATGTTACCTTGATCATTCACTTTGGTGTACAACGTTGGCTCACTTTCACTTCTGTGAAATACATTCTCAATGAGATAGGAATCAATGCAATTGCACCAAGCTCTTGGAGGTTGCTTCAAACCATATAGTGCCTTTTTCAGCCTATACACTTTGTGCTCTTGTCCTAGAACTTCATAGACTTGTAGTTGTTCCACATATACTTCTTCATCTAGATAGCCATTAAAAAGTGTTGATTTAACATCCATTTGATAAATTCCATTTGTTTTGTGTACTGATGGTCAAAACTGTTGTGCTTGTATCCATGCATGCAACTAGTGCAAAGGTTTCATTAAAATCTATGTCGGGCTACCGTGTGAACTCTCTTGCGACCATTCTTGCCTTGTGCTTCTGCATATTCTCATCAGAATCTTGCTTAGTCTTGTAAATCCATTTGATGTTGATTACATCTTTATATTTTGGTACATCTACGAGCTCTCATGTCTAGGTTTTCTCAATGCATTCTATTTCTTCATCCATGTGTTGTGCCCATACTTCTTCTTCGAAATCTTCCTCAAATGTTAGTGAATCATCTATTTGAGAAAACAATGCAAAGAGAGAGAATGAATTTGGTGTAACATCTTCATATATTTCATGTAGACTTCTTGTCTTCATTGGATCTGTTGATGTCGAACTGCTTGATAGATTATTTTGTCCTCGTGGTGTGCTTGACGTCGTAGCTTTAGCTGCGACTTGTGTTGATGTTCCTTGTGCTGAACCATGTCGCGGTGTCAATATGGGAGCTGATGGTGCTATGACCGATTGACTTACATGTTGTGTTTGAACCACTTCCTATGTCATGTCATCGTGATCGACATTCGACACGATCTTGACATTCTTCTTGATGGTTCCATCACATGATTCATTCTCAATGAATTCAATGTCGTGGTTGATGATTACTTTACTTGTGACAAGATCATACAACTTGTATTATTTTGTGTCTTCATACTAGCCAACAAAAATGCAATTATGTCCCTTCTTGTCTAACTTCTTTCTCAGCTCATCTTGCACGTGAGCATATGCAACACAACCAAAAAAATTTAAATGAGAAACACTATGATTCATACATATCCATGGTTTTTGACGAATTTTGTTCTTCACAATCTTTGTTGGACATCGGTTCATAATGTATATAGGAGTTGTGACTACTTCATCCGAATATTCATTTGGAACATGCTTGGCTTCCATCATGATGCACGCCATCTCCATAATGGTTCTGTTATTTCTTTCTGTGACACCATTCTGCTGAGGTGTATACTGCATAGTGAATTGCTTTTGTATGCCATGGGTTTTGCAAAAAATTAAAAAATTGTTTGAAACATAATCACCGCCTCTATACATCGTTAGGATTTTGATGCGGTGACCACTTTGGTTCTCCACGAGTGCCTTAAACTGCTAAAAACAACAAAATGCATCAGATTTATGTTTCAAAAAATATACCCATGTTTTTCTTGAGTATTCATTAATAAATGTAAGAAAACAATTGCAGGAACCAATGGATGATGTCTGCATTGGGACAAAAATATCAGAGTGCATGATTTCAAGTGGTGTGCATGCTCTGTATGAATTTTCGACTGGAAAATTCTCTCTATGCTGCTTGCCAAAAATGCGGCCTTCACAAACTTTGTTTGGTTTGTCAATCAATGGGAATCCTTTCACCATATTCTTTGTGTGTAGTATATTCAACCCACCAAACTTTAGATGTCCAAATATGAAATGCCACATCCATGAATCATCCTGAACTTCTGTTTGAAATGCATCTTGAATTTCAGTGCTGTCATTTTCTTTCTTGTCGAAGTATATGACTTCTTATTTTCTTTCTGCCTTGAATGCAGCTCTTGTATTGTTTGGAACTATCCTTAAAGGAAACAAATGATTGCTTGTCATTGGTGCTTTTGCTATCAGCTGGTTTCTTGGACGTATGTCTTTAATCACACAATGATTGTCCTCCATGTAGACTCTGTACCCTTTTTGTATCAGTTGTCCAATACTCAATAAATTATGTTTCAGACCTTCTACATGATAAACATTAGGCATATACTTATGCTCTCCCTGTTTGCTTAGAATACTAATCATACCTTTTCCCAAAACAATGACTTAGCCATTATTTCCAAGTGTAATATCAGTTTGAACTGAATTATCTAGAGTAGAAAACAAATTTAAATTACGAGTCATGTGATTACTGCAGCCTGAATCTAAGTACCATATGCCATGTGGAATTTCTCGAATGGTATTGCATTCAATTAGGGATGTGCATACCATAAACATTGTGCTTGATGAAGTGCGGGTGTTTGTTGGCTGGTTTTCGCTTTGCATTCCTTGGTCATATTACTTATTCCTACATTCATATGCATAATGGCCAAATTTTATACAATAATGACTTTGATTTTTTTATTTATCAAACCTATGACCACTTGGATGACTTCAGTTCTGATTCTGTCCTCTACCATCGACATCTGTAGGACTGCTGCTGCGTCCTCCTCTTTAGAAGTTTCTTCCTCTACCTCTAGAATTATTTCTTCCCCTGCCTCTAGAACGCCTTATGTATTACTATGCTACAAATGCACCTTCCAATGACGTATTTGTTCTGTTGATTCTGTGTTCATGATTGATGAGTGAAGCTTGCAGCTCATCAATAGTGAACATCGTCATGTCTTTGTTTTCTTCCAAGGTCACAACAAAGGATTCAAATCTTGGGGGAAGAATTTTGAGAATTTTTTCAACCACTCTCTGGTCTACAATGGTTACTCTAGGAGATTTTAGTTGATTTATCAAACCAACAAATCTGGTGTAGAACGAGTCTACTGACTCTGATTCTTTCATGAACAAATATTCAAAATATCTTCTCATAATTTGCAACTTGGAAGTATTTACCTTATCCAAACCTTAATAGGCATTCCCCAATGTGTCCCATGCTTGCTTTGTAGTATTTGATGCTACTACTCATTGGACTATACTTTCATGCATGGCTTGGTGAATGTAGAACAAACATTTTCCATTTGTCTTCCTCTGTTCCCTTAGGGAATCTTTCTCATCTTGTAAGAGATTATTAAATGTTGCTTGGAATTGTTGGTTGTACATATCCATTATGAACTATTTCCCATACATATTGACTTCTGAACAAAGCCTTCATTGTTAGATATCAATACTCATAATTCTTTCTCGTAAAAAATGGAGTTTGTCAACTCGACGTATTTTAACCAAAATTAGAAGCCTTTTTTAATTTATAACTTTCCTTAGAGAAAATTAATTTTTCCCTTTTAAGACAATATTTCTTCCCTAAACCTTTTCTGATACCAGATCTTGGGAAAAACGACGACCGCAACAATTAACTTGAGTTACCATGCACCACAACCTTTTTGTTTTCCCATTTTACTTTTGTGGAATAGTCTTGCGACCAAAATATAATTGCAACGGTATTTTTTGTGTAGAGTTACTTCGATGGAATTTTCATCATACTCACTTTTACCTTGACAAACTTACTTGGATTCAAATGGATTTTACTATGACATGAATTAGGTTGCGACCAACTTTATATTTCCTAATCTTAGTGACTTAGGATATGAAAAATACTTTTCACCTGCGGTAACATGGGGTCAACTGTGACACAACTATATTGCAACTCACTTGAAATATTATATAACCCAACATTAAATAAGTTTTGTGTCGAACACTTATGTGGATAAAAACTAAAACTTTTTACGTGGTGAAATAAAAGTGGATTCTTTGTGTCTTTCACTAACAGTAAATGTAAACAACATTCACTCAAGTAAATATGGAGAAGATATGCGACTAAATAAACCTTCCATTAAACCATAAAATTGTGGATTTATATTTCTTGTGATAGCATAACAAATAACTTATAGTTTTAATTATAAACTTAGAAATTACAAGGATGTTTCACCTTTTATAGAGCTTCGACTCTCAACTCTTGCACAGAACACAGAAGCTTGAGCTTCAAACTCTTCACAAGGTTTTTCTTCTTCTTCTCTGCACTTCTCTTCTTCTCTCCATCTATTTTGTCTTCTCTATCTGTGTGTATTTGGATTTACATTATTCTTCATATAGGAAACTTCTATGGACTAAAATTTCTTCTCTCTGAAGCTATCGACTTAACATTAAAGAATCTAATAACTCTCTAAATATAAACTTAGCTTCAACAATTAAATTTAACTAGCTTATATATGAGAGACGTGAACTCTTCATCCTGTCAGACTTCATGACAGAAAATGACTTGCTACAGACTCTGACAGAGTCGACTGATGTGCTATTCAGATCAATGAGTAATTAATAGTTCCAACACCTCGGATGACCTCGAGATCATAAACTCAACTAAATTATTTGTTTTTTCTAAGCTTGAAGTTGGGAGTGTCTGCACTACTGCCAACCTGGTTTCTTCTCAGGAAAATTTTCTTGGGGAGGGTATTGGTACTCAGTACTCTACCTTTCTAGGCCCTCCATTGGTTCATATAGACAATATTGGTGTTCCCTCCCACGATGGGGACTCAGTATCCATCTCTAACATCTTCTCCTCCTAGCTTCTGGTCTCACTAAGATATCTTTAACTCCCCCCTCCATTACTAGAACTATTGAGTTTCCCCCACTTAGCCATTCTTAATTTGGACCTGATATACTTCCTGAAACTTTCTCTTTACTTTCTCAAACTTTTCTATCAGTTTCAACCTGTACTCCCTTACCCATCTAGTCTAATCGGGTCTCTACTAGCATGACCCATCGTCCCCTTAACTCCTCATTTTTTGACTATATGTGCTAAGAATAAACAAAGGGGACTTACTTGTGTACTTCCTAATAAGACACCCTCATCCACCTATATTCCTCTTTTTGAGCATATTGTTGCAGCTACTGAACTGACTTCTTCATCTCCTCCATCCACTAGGGCCCTTAAAGAAATGGAATCCTCTTCTAGGGTTTCCTAATGCTTATCCTTTCTTTTAACATTCATGGGCTTGGGAGATCCTATAAATTTGGTGCCCTTGAACATTTCTTCTCCTCTGTCAAGGCATATATAATACCGATACAAGAAACCATTGCACCTATTAATAGATCTTGTGATTTTTCTCTAAGACTTTTCCCGGGGTAGGAAGCCTCTGCTCTCGATGCATCTGGTATGTTGAGTGGTATTCTATACATACGAAACCCTATGAAATATAAACTGGTATATTATAAAACTCTAGTTGGGATGTTTTTATCGGGAAATTTCTTGGGGTTTAAAGGAGATATTTTCTACTTAACTGGTACGATCCCTATTCTGGTCACCATTTTTTTGGGGATTCTTTATAAAATTGTGGCATCTTGGATGCTTTAAACCTCATTGTTGTTGGAGATCTAATTTTTACTTTATATCTGTGTAATTTTGGGGGATCCTACTAGACCTGACCTCCTTTTTTACCATTTTCACAATTTTTTTAAGCTCATTCACTTATTGATATTGTACCTACTGTCATTAAAACCACTTGGATAAATGGATTGATCGTTTCTTGATCAAGGATTCTCTCCTGGGGCAACTATCTCCCTTTCATTCTTGGATTGAAACTAATTCTATATCTAACCACTTCCAATACTACTACAATGGGAGGAGACTGCCAAAGTTGATACATTTCCATTAAATTATAGTCGTAATTGGATAAATGATGATGGATTTGAGATGTTTACCAAGGTTTGGACTAACATTTATAATATTAAGTAGTTAATTGTAACCAAAAAAAATTGTTTTAAATTGATATCCTTGAAATTTGAGGTTAGATCTTGGGTCCGGGCTAAAGACATATAGAGGAACTTGGAGCTCTCAGGGATTGAGGTTTCACTGAAAAAGTTTTATGATAGAAATATACTGGAGACACTCTCCCCAAAAGAAAATAGGGACCGTTTATCCATCTTGAAGAGAGGAAGGCTCAAATCCTTAAATCTATGGAAGTTTAATGGCTCCTAAAGAGTAGATTTATCTGGATACTTAAGGGGGATTAGAACATGAATTTTTTTTAGCAATTAGCTAATGGAATATGACAGTAAAATGATATTTGGGATCTCAAGGATAATTCAGGTAATTGGATTGATTTTTAGGTTGACTTGGAACACTTTCTTGTCAAATAGTTCTTGTCTATTCTAAAAGACCCAGGACATTCAAATATTCTGGACCAGATAATTTTGGTTGGAAACATTTCCCTCATTTATTTTCAGATAAGGATGGTGATCAAATAGGTGGCCTTGTGAAACTTTTTGAAGTGGAGGCAGAAATTAAATAAATGGGTAAGGATAAGAGCCTTGGGCACGATGGTTGGCCCATTGAATTCTAATTGTCTTTCTTTGATCTTGAGGTGGCTGGTCTGCTTCAGATGGTGGAATATTCGTGTATCCATGGGGTGGTGTCTCTAGCTCTTAACTCTACATTTGTCACAGTTATCCTAAAATTGGACAAGCCTCTATCCTTTTCGAAATATTGTCCCATCTTACTCAGTAATATAGCATATAAAGTGATCTTGAAAGTGATTGCCAACAGAATTAGACCCTTTCTTAATGAATTTATCTGATTGGAACAATTTGGTTTCATTCTAGGTCGTCATATCCCTAATTCTATAGGAATCACTTAAGAGGTCTTTCTTTCAATTCATGTGAGAAAATGCTCTGCTTTCATTATTAAACTAGATTGCAACAAAATTTTTGATAAGGTAAACTGGGATATGGTGAGACGTATACTTTTACATATTGGTTTACCACTAGATGTGGTAAATTGGATTGTTGCTTGTATATCGTCTACAAATTTGGTTGTACGCATCAATGGTGTACCTACAAATTATTTAAGATCACTATGGGATTGTGGTAGGGTTGTCTACTTTCACCCATTATCTTCTTACTTATTATTGAAAGTCTCAGTTTGATGATTGCAGCCACCAAAAGACACTACAACAAAACATTTTGATTAGCGTCTCTTTTAGCTTCCTTTTTAGCGTCCACTATCACTTTTAGTGTATTTTTCAACATTTTTTGAACAAAGTGGATGCTTTTCCATGGGATGGCACTTTTAATAGTGTTATTTGCATTTCTTTTTAAAATATTGTGTTATTTTGGACGCTAATTAGCATCCTAATCAATGTCCCAATTAGCGTCTTCAATAGCATCTCAATTAGCATCCCAATTAGCGTTTCAATTAACATCCCAAACAACATCCAAATTAAGGTCCCTTTTTAAAAGTTGGCGCTATTTTGGACACTAATTAGCATCCCAATTAATGTCCCAATTAGCGTCCCAATTACCACCCCAATTAGCATCACAATTATCAGCCCAATTAACATCCCAATTAGCGTCCAAAAAAGCATCCCATATAATGCCTAGAATAGCCTGCAAAAAAAATATCCTAAATAGCATAGCACCATATATTAATCGCAGGTCAGTGACAACAATTGTGTGATGATTTTCGATAAGAAAAACATCCAACATAGCACTAAGTATAGAGCTGTAAATTGTGCCTAGAAAACATCCAACATAGCGCCAGGTATAGAGCCAGCTATAACACTTGGAATAATGCAAGAAATTTTTAAAGGAACCACGTTACGAATTGCACTAGGTTTAGAGCTAGGAATCGTGTTTGGAAAAAATCCAACATAATGTTAGATATATCAATGTCAATGTCAATGATCATGATTCATGTGATAGTACTTTTGGATCTTGATTTATCAAGTGGCACCTAAATGATCGTAATCATGGCACTTTTGGATCTTGATTAATCCTAATGAGGGGTAAATTACCTTAATATCAGCTAAATTGCTCTAATGGCATTTGAGTGTCACCAACAACATTTGATAGACCCTAATGGTATATGATTGGCCCTAACAACATGATGATGATGCATTATGATAATTATGATGGAGCATATGGATATGATTTGATAAGTATAAGACTATATCATCCATTCTTGTGAGGTAGTAGGGTTCCTTGCTCATTATTATCGCCATTATATTGATGATGACATTGATGATGACTATGACGACGGCAACGATGTTGATTTATTTTATGATGGCGATCACGATGTGGATGTCAATGATGATTATCCATTGGTAGCAATTTTGGATCCTAATTCATTCTAATGGCACCTAAATGTACGTAACGACATATAAACAACCCTATTATCATCCAAATGACTCTAATGACATATAAATGACCTTAACAATTACATTAAATGAATCCTAATGACGATGAGTGATTAAGAACGTTTATAATGGCATATGAGTGACCATAACGGAAATGATGGCGATGATTTTGTTGATGATGTACTTAACGTTGACGATGATGATGATAATGAGGATGATGAGCAAGATGGTGTTGATGTACCATATGGAATTAATGATGATTATGATGATTACAATGTCAATGTCCATGATGATGATGCATGTCATAATAATTTTGGATACTACAGGACTTGAGACATTGGAGTTAATAACAAGTAATAGAGGTTGTGAGGTGTTGACCATAAGAATATTGTTAGCCATTGGTTTTACATTGACTGATATGGCCATCGAGTTTAGTAGTTCTGCCACCCCTCCCTACACCCCCTTGCAGGAAGGTAGTACAATACCACCTATCATGGTGCTACCAAAATGTCACCCTACAAGGTTGTTTTGGAAAACCCCCCCATCCATACCCTCATTTTCACCAAGAACATTGAAGGCACAAAAAGTGGATATCAATCTTAACACAAAAGATAAATTTCTTTGTACTCTTAAGGACATTTTGATCTTGGTTTAAAATGGAATGAAGCAACAAGCATTTCAATAATGCTCATAGAGTTACTTTGAATAAGTGGATCAAATGTTTTTACATCTTTGGCCTTATAAGTGAACATCTCTCAAGGAAAAAAACAATTATTTTCTCAAGTTTTATGGCCCCTATCAAATCTTCCAGAATTACGCTACACTATTGATCAGTGTTTGATTCCCATGGGATTTATTTTACATAGTAAAGAGTGGATTAAACATAGAGGTAAATGGCCAACTTATAATACTAGGATATGGGAATTCACATGGACACACACACACGCATTCCATATCTAAGCTTGTCTCTATGTACTCTTTGAGAGTGAATTTTACTTGCCACTTTAAGTTAATCACAAAGGCATTTAGATATATGAGTTGAACTTATAACACCAAGACCCAATGAATTGTATAACTATATTACAAACCTAAGGTCACCTCCATGTTCTATTTAGGTCTACCATTTTTAATATGTACGACCTACTTTTTGTTTGCAATATTCAAAGATGAACCAATAAGATTTTATCATTCACCCCCTAGGGCCTACTATTTGTCTACAATATTCGAAGATGAACTAATAAGATTTTATAATTCACCCCCTTTAAGAGGGTAATGAGAAAGCAAGTGTCTCAAGTCATTGAGACCCATACAAGTGTAATTGTGAATGGATAAACTTATAACAATCAGCAATTTGTAAATGTAACTTATAACATTAGGGGACAATAACCAATATAACCATATTATGGACCAAACCACCCCCATACTCTATTTGAGTTTTCATGACCTTTTCTATAAAGCACATAAAAACAAACTAACGAGACTTTACAATTCATCACCATTTTAGGGAGGATTCAATTAAAATAGTGCCTTGGGTCAGTAAGATCACTATGAAGGATATCACAAGGGAAAATTTGTAAACAACCCATGTAGGCATCACAATTCATGATAATAAATAATGACAAAGCTACATATAAACCTTAAACTTTGCAAACTAAATAATAAAAATCAAATACAAGGAATTTTGAAGACATGTCATTCTTAAGAGTAATTTTTTTTTAATTAATAAGTGGGGAGTTATAAACACCAGCACCACATTACCACATTACTATGGAAAAAAATCACTTTAGCTAGGAGGGAAATCAAATTCAACCCCACAACTCTATAAGTAAGAGCTTTGCTTAAGAATTGGTGTATTTTTCATTAAAGATTCAGAATAATTGGTTCAATTTTCGGTGATTCTTTTGAGTTTGTCAAATTTCTATTAAATTTTAAAGCAATTTCATTTATTATGTGCAATGCCATTGAATTAAAATATTTGAGTATTATTTGGTTGGGTGGGTTAGGCAACCAATAGTCATATTGCTTACCTTTTCATTGGGTTGTTTTGCTCAACATAATTCCCTCCTTGACCAAAGGAATATGTACAATTTAGATTGCCACTTAATTTCATACCCAAGGATGAATAGTTTAGGATTTCAAATATAACCCTCATAAAGAGACTCGACCAAGTTCCCTGGCCAACCTTTGTAGTTCTTAATAAGTAATTCCCCTTTCATCAAACACTGAAATGGGGCCCTCCTCATTATTATAGGCCCTTGAGAGCGTTTACAACAAAGGAACTAATAAAAATCAAACTGTATCAGTCCCTAAACAGAGGCCCTAAGATAATGCCTGAAGCACACCCAAGATAAAGCCTCGTCTTCTTCTTAGGAATTACCAAACAATCCAAGCTTCTACTCATATAGACTTTTTCATATCATACTTTTGGACACCAGATAAGTTAGCTTCAATCAATCAAAGAAGGAATGTTTTAATTTCTATTACTACATATATAATAAAAACACATATCTAGGAATACACATATCTCAACAAACCTATTAATAAAAATTAATGACAATTTGAAAGAATGATTAACCGTAAAAAGTTCGTCTTAACAAAGTGTTTGCTTGTTCTTTGAGATGAATTGTTAAAATTTTTAAACTTATTTTGATGGGTGAAATGCTGCATGAAGGGAATATGCCCATAAAATTCCAACCCTGGGGTGACCAATTCTCATGCACATGTGATTTCAAAAAGTAGAAGAGGTCAAATGAAGTACGCCGTGAAATTTTAAATTTCAAGCATATATAACAATTTTGTTGGATACCAATGAAATTCATACGACTATCAAGCCTTTTTTGCATTTTCTGTTCGATGAGCTAAACCAAGCTTTGGATGCATCTTGTTTTGAAATAAATCCTTCATAATTAAAATTAATCTCACTTCGAGCGTGGTTTATGCCTTCATGTGCAGTGAAACTTATTTACCCGTCATAGTCCTTGCTTCTCCTGAGGTAAGTGCGGGAGAGCCATTGGATGTTCTCATCGGACGAATCTCCCACACATTCCTCAGGAGAAGCAAGGACTTTGATGGGTAAATAATTTTCTCCCCTCATGTGCACAATCCAAGTGCGACAATGTGCATAGGTTCACTATTTGGAAATGATGACCCTTCTTAGCGATCTCTAGTCTTTGTTAGATACCATTGAGGATGACACCTAATGCAAATATGGTGGCGGTGAGCATGGGTTAAAATTGATTCCCGTATGGGAGTTTTTACATTTTTTACCCATTAAATACATATCGATGTAGAAAATACACGTCAAAGGTGAAGTTCAGTTAATTTTTAAAATCATCAACTTAATGACCACACTCAACAATTTCCCGTATCAAAATTATATATAATAGTTTGGAGTTAATTTGGACTAGGGAGTGATTAGACTAATTGAGAGTGATGACTCGGGGAGGCTAACTCTATTATTTATTTTGGCTTTGTTGGATTAGATATATGATATGATAGTGTATCAGCTTCTCCAGTGTTAGCACAAATCATGGCGTCAAGATTCGCTCACACCAGTGTAGTTGGAAAAGTTTAATCTAGCATATGACATCCTAAACAATCTATATATGTTGAAATTAATTATGATCATTTTCTCCACTATCGTCATCATTTATATTCATTTCACAAAGTGAGAAATGTTGGAATGGATTATGGAAATTTCATCTACGTTCTTATTGATGGAAATAATGTGGGCCAACGAGCTAAAACCCCAACTAATTTAGAGCATAATACATATAATGAAATAGAGAAGTATAATTTTGATGATTGTGGAAGAAATAATTCCATGTTACTATATTGCCTAGTCTATGAATTAGGGTGTAATCTAAGGTTGACCTAGCATGGATGGGACTTAGGGCCTATGCTATGGTTTAGGTCAATAATAAGTACATACACCCTAGTAGTTCATTCTAGGATTCACAAACCATTTATGAGGCATATACCCTCTCTATAGGACCTATATAATTAGGGATCATTGGCATAAGAAAGGGCTATAATTGGTATAATTCCATCCATACATTGGATAGGGATCCATCTCAATGATCAATACTTTACTCAAGGTTGAAAACAACACATTTTAAAGAAAATCAATAGTCTTAGAAATTACATACCCTACATAAGGACCTAGGCCATTACATAATCACCGCAACAAAGATCATTGGCCTAAAAGATCATTATATGCACTTGATTTCATCCATTATCACCACAACAAGGATCATTGGCGTAGAGATCATATCACCACAATAAGGATCATTGTCCTAGAGATCATGATATGCACTTAATTTCATCCATAATCACTACAACTAGGATCATTGGCCTAAGAGATCATGATATGTACTTAATTTCATCCATTTAGAGAAGAAATTATGGGTACCATGGCCCAAGAGGTTCATCGGATTAGAAGCCATCTACTTAGTGTCAAACTAATATCGTTTAGGATTCATGTCATGCACGACCCGATATATGTACATATATATTACATATGGAATATTATTTGGTCACCAAATAAGCTTATGGTAAAATATTTTATAATGATTGGTGTATAACGACTTAATCTTGGTAATGTAAAAATAATGAAGTGCCCATGTATATAGGCATACCCGGACTTAACATCGGTGAATGAAATTTTTAAACAATATCATATTTCATGATGGACCTCCATGGCATGAGTTCATATACCCTACATTATGTTGCACAAGTAGCCGAGAAGCCAATGATATTAGGATGCATTATTGTTATTATATATATTATATATCCTTGTCCATGTGGCAATTGCTCAATTGATTTACAAGGAGATTGGTGACATTGTTATTATCTAAAATATTTTTAATCTTATTGTTGATCATTAATATGAAAATATAATAATTAAGATCAATTTTCATATTGGGGCCGCTTTCCGTTTTCCCCAAAATAAGATTTGACCTAGATTTAGATCATCTTTCAGTTTATACCAATGATAGAGTGTTTTTATAGAGAGGGATGTTAATACTACCAAGATTTTGGCCTTTTTGTTGTAGGTTGAACTGAGGCATCGAGGTCTTATTGGTCATATAGAGGGAAGCGTGGGGAGGCCATAATTTTGAAGAAAATCCCACTATGTTTCTCCATTCTAAGATCATTGATTTACGGTTTTTTCGAAGTTGTTTGGGACTAGCTCAGGTGCAATCTCTTGGTGGCTCTCATTATTATGTTACTTTTATTAATGATGCAACTAGAAAAACTTGGGTTTATTGCTTTAGACAGAAATCTGATGTGTTTGATACTTTTAAGAAGTGGAAAGCTTTGGATGAGAATGAGACAGGAAAAACATTGAAATGTCTCAGATCTGATCATGGATGTGAGTACTACAGCAAGGAGTTTGACAGATACTGTTCATACAATGGGATTCGCAAAGAGAAGAAAATCCCTGGAACACCACAAGAAAATGGTGTGTCAGAAAGGATGAACAAAACAATCATGGAGCGTGCAAGGTGTATGAGATTGCATGCAGAGTTTCCCTTACAGTTTTCAGCTGATGTTGTGAACATTGTTGTTTATTTAATAAACAAAGGGCCTTCAATCACTTTGGATGGTGGCATTCCAGAGGAGGAATGGACAAGTAAATAATTAAAATCCTCATTTCTGAGAACTTTTGTTTGTGAATCATTTTCCCATATTAATAAAGATGATAGAACAAAGCTTGAGGCTAAATCCAAGAAATGTACCTTTATTGGATACGTGGCTGATGATTTTGGTTATCATTTGTGGGATTATGAAAAACGAAAAAATCATTAGGAGTAGAGATGTAGTATTCAATGAAAAGGTCATGTACAAAGATCAGTTGCAGGGAAAGAAAGTGGAAAAGGAAAAAACATAGTACACAATGCTTGATGAAATCAAAGAAAATGAAGTTCCAAAGGAACCAGAAAATCAAGAGCAACAAAACGTACCTGAAACTCCTGCAACTATAAGAAAATATACCAGGTTAAGTAGACCCCCTGAACGATTCTCTCCTTCACTGTATTATTTATTGATGACTGATTCTGGTGACCAGAATGTTTTGAAGAAGAAATGCAGGTAGAAACTAGAAAGAAGTGGGAGCAAGGGATGGATGAGGAGATTGCCTCATTGGTAAGAAACCAGACTTGGGATCTAGTTAAGTTTCATGTAGAAAAAAGGGCATTGCAAAATAAATGGGTTTAAAGGTTGAAGGAAGAAGATGGAGGCAAGAAGCAGTACAAGGATATACTTGTTGTAAAGAGGTTTGCGTAAAAGAAAGGTATAGACTTTGATGAAATATTTTTTCTTGTTGTTTTAGAACTACTTTAAGTCTAGTGGTGGTTGAAGGTTTGCATCTTGAACAGTTAGATCTAAAAACAACCTTTCTCCATGGGGATTTGGAGGAAGATATTTAAATGCAGCAGCCACAGGGGTACGAGGTAAAAGGGAAGGAGAATTTGGTTTGCAGGTTGAAGGAGAGTTGTATGCCCTAAATCAAGCTCCAAGGTAGTGGTATTTAAAATTTGATAAGTTTATGACACAACAAGGTTATGATAGATGTCATTCTTATCACTGTGTTTTTTTCAACAGGTTAGATAATGGAAGATATATTATCTTGTTATTGTATGTAGATGACATGCTTGTTTCACGGTCTAACATGCAGGATATAAATGCGCTCAAAAGAAAACTAGCTAAATCATTTGCGATGAAGGATTTGGGTGCTGCAAAGCAAATCCTTGGTATGAGAATAACAAGAGATAGGAAAAATCGCAAATTGACGTTGTCCCAAGGTGAGTACATAGAAAAGGCATTGCAGAGGTTTAGAATGCAGAATGAAAAACCAGTTAGTACACTTTAGCCATCCATTTCAAACTAAGTAAGGAGATGTGTCTAGAGACACAGGAAGTGATAGATTACATGTTCAGGATTCCCTATTCAACAACGGTTGGAAGCTTGATGTATGCCATGGTGTGCACAAGACTAGATATTGCACATGCAGTGGGATTTGTGAGTAGGTATATGAATAATCTAGATAAAGATCATTGGAAATCATAGTGGATTCTTAGGTATTTGAGAGGTACAACTTTTGATGCATTATGTTTTGGAGGTTCAGATACTGTTCTACAGGGATATGTTGATGCAGATATGGCTGGTGATAAAGACAATAGGAGGAGCACCACAGGGTATTTGTTTACTATGGGTGGAACAATAGTAAGTTAGATTTCAAAACTGTAATAGGTTGTTGCAATTTCAACAATGGAAGCATAGTATATTGTTGCTATAGAGGATAGTTAGGAGATGACCTAGTTGCAGAGGTTCATGGAATAATTAGGTAAGAAGAAGGAGAATAGTAGGTTGTGCAGTGACAGCCAGAGTTCCATTCATATTGCAAAGAACTTAGCCTTTAATTCAAAGACTAAACATATAAAACTCAAGTACCACTTCATAAGATCTGTTCTAGATGAAGAACTGTTAAAACTTGAAAAGATACATACTAGCCAGAATGCTACGGACATGTTGACAAAGGGAGTAACTAGAGAGAAACTGAGGTTTCTATTGGCCTTTAAGAATGAAGGTGAAAATAAGAAATTTTCCAAGTCCAAGGTCCAGAGCATAGTCCA
Source organism: Pseudotsuga menziesii (assembly GCA_001517045.1). Lineage (NCBI taxonomy): Eukaryota > Viridiplantae > Streptophyta > Pinopsida > Pinales > Pinaceae > Pseudotsuga > Pseudotsuga menziesii. Next base: position 52,851 of record LPNX010033279.1, read on the forward strand.
GCAAGTGCAACATCGTTGGAGTTGTTGTGATCAGTCTCCAAGTGGGAGATTGTTGGTTGTGGAGCCTAATATTCTATATACAAAGATATTAATTAGTCGTGTTTGTACCCCATGTGTACTCTACACTCGTTCCTTTTGGGATGTGTGTTGTCCAATAGTTATGCGGACCCATAGTATTGGGTTAACCGTAGTATTTTCCCAAGGTATTTTTCCCCTATAAAAGAAAGCATTGTAACAAGGCTGTGTATGGTATTATAGCATTGTAAACAATCTATGTGATTGTGTGAGAGCATGAAGAGGAAGTGAAATGGTTTTGCCGCAGGTTGTATCCCTTCATCTTTTTGGACTATAATACAAGGACTGGAAATTTCTTTATGGGTGTAGCCCATCATTTGGGTGTACCACATTATATCTATGTCTCTCTGTAATGTGTTTAATGTTTTTTGCATCTTGTTTAATGATTTAACTGTATAATTGTTATTTCTCTGCGGTCCTATTTTCTAACACTAATCACATAAAAATCCTGTACATCATACCACGACAATAGTCTTTGTCCAACAGGGCCTATTCCCAACATATGATAGTCATATACAAGACAATAAAACATGTGCATTGAATTACACCCAATATATGTAACTAATCAATCATAACTCATGGGAAGTGGGGCATACGCCCAATATATAAGCATAAACATCAAAGTAACTCATATGCAGTGGGGTTCATGTTCTATATAGTCAAGGTCAAAATTTAGGATATTACAAACTATGAGGCAAATCAAGTTAATTTTCACAACCGACATCCATTTCCACCAAGATATGGTATAAGAGTGAGGTTTAGGAAAGAAACCTTGTCTTAAAAAGAGAAAAAATATTTTTTAAGGAAAAATAAAAATTAAATATGGATTCCACTTCTAGTCCACACATGTAAAGTTTGCAAACTCCAATCTTCTTAGGAAAGAATTGTGAATATTGGTCTCTCACAATGAAGGCTTTATTCAGAGGTCAAGATATATGGGAGATAGTCCAGAATGGTTATGTAGAGCCATCAGATCAAGCAGCATATAACAATATCACACAAGCTGAGAAATATTATGTGAGGTAACTAAGGAAGAAAGACGAAAAGGCTCCATTCTACATACATCAAGCCATGCATGAAAGCATACTCCCAAGAGTAGCAGCAACAAATACTACTAAGTAGGCATGGGACACATTGGAAACTTTCTATAAAGGATTTGACAAGGTAAAAGATTCTAAGTTGCATATTCTTAGAAGAAATTTTGAATCTATGTCAATGAAAGATATAGAGTCAGTAGACTCATTCTACACTAGAGTTGTTGGTTTGATAAATCAATTGAAATCTCATGGAGAAAATATAGAAGACAAAAGGGTTGTTGAGAAAGTTATTAGAATTCTTCCCCCAAAATTTAAATCGTTGGTTATGACCTTGGAAGAAAACAAAAAACATGTCTCATTTTACAAGCTCCTCTCATCAATCATGAGCATAGAATCAATAGATCAAACCCTTCACTAGAAGGTGCATTTGCAACACAATCATCTATAAGCCTTGGAAGAGGCACGCGGAGATATAATTCTAGATATAGAGGGAGAAGTTTTACCAGAAGAGGACATAACACATTCCCATGAATGTTGTCGGTAGATGACCGAATTAGAACCCAAGTCAGCTAAGTGGTCACATATTCGATAAATAAAAAATTCAATGTCATTATTGTAAGAAATTTTGTCATTATGCATATGAATGCAGGAAGAAACAGTATGACCAAGGAAGGAAAATCCCTAACCAGTCGACGAACACCTACACTTTGTTGAGTGCAATTTTAATGGCATGCACATCCCCAATTGAATGCAATACTATCCAAGAAATTCCATGGGACATATGGCATTTAGATTCATGTTGCATGAATTGTATGACTAGTATATTAATTTTTTTGCCAATCTAGATAATTCAGTTCAAACTGATGTTACACTTGGAAATAATGTCCAAGTCATTGTTTTGGGAAAAGGTATTGTTGGTATTCTAACCAAACATGGGGAGTGTAAGATTATGCTTGATGTATATCATGTCGAAGGTCTGAAACACGATTTTTTGAGTATTGGACAACTCATACATAAAGGTTACATAGCATACATGGAGGACAATCACTATGTGATTAAAGACATACATCCAAGCAACCAACTGATAGAAAAAGTACCAAAGACGAGAAACCACTTGTTTCCTTTGAGAATAATTCCATATATGAAAGGAAAAATAGATACGTGAGCTACATTTAAGAAGAAAGCAAAAAAGTAGACAAGCACTACGACAAGAAAGAAAACGACACCGCTGAAATTCAAGTAGTGCTTCAAACGAAATTTCATGATGAATCTTAGCTATGGCATTTCATATTTGAACATCTGAATTTTGGTGGGATGAATCTATTACACACGAAGAATATGGTAAAAGGACTTCCATTGATCAACAAACCAGAGAGAGTTTATCATCATTTTTGGCAAGCATCACAAAGAGACTCTTCCAGTTGGAAAGTCATACAGAGCATGCACACCACTTGAGATTGTGCACTCTGATATTTGTGGCCCAATGCAGACTTCATCCATGGGTGGCTGCAATTATTTTCTTACTTTTTTGATGATTACTCAAGAAAAACATGGGTATATTTTCTTAAACATAAATTTGATGCATTTAGTTGTTTTCAACAGATCTAAGCATTCGTGGAGAACCTGAGTGGAGATCACATCAAAATATTAAGGACAGACAAATGCGATGAATATATCTCAAATGATTTTCAAAATTTCTGCAAAACTCATGGCATACACAAGCAATTCACTGCGCAATATACACCTGAGAAGAATGGTGTTGCAGAAAAGAAGAACATAACCATTATGGAGATGGCGCAGAACATGATGGAAGCCAACTTGCCAAATGCATATTAGGCTGAAGCAATCACAACTGTTGTATATATTATGAACCGTTGTCCGACAAAGAGTGTGAAGAACAAAGTTCCTCAAGAAGCATGGACAATAATGAATCATAGTTTTTCTCATTTAAAGTATTTGGTTGTGTCACATATGCTCATGTTCCAAATGGCTAAGAAAGAGACTAGACAATAAGGGAAAAAAATGTATTCTTGATGGTCACTCTAAAGATACAAAAGAGTACAAGTTGTATGGCCTTGTTGCAAGGAAATTAATCATCAGTTGCGATGTTCAATTTGTCGAGAATGAATCATGGGATGGAACCGTCGAGAAGAATGTCAGCGGCTGTGTCGAATGTCAAGCATGATGACATGACAGAGGAAGTGGTTCAAACACCACATGCAAGTCAGTCAGTCGCAGCACCGTCAACTCCCATGGCACCGCGACATAGTTCAGCACAAGGAACATCGACACAAGTCACGACTCAAGATATGTCAATAAGCACACCAAGAGGACAAAATACTCCATCAAGCAGTCCATTGAGGTCAACATTGATAGATCCAATGAAGACAAGAAGTGCACGTGAAATATATGAAGCTAGTACACTAAATTCATTCTCTCTCTTTGCATTATTTTCTCAAATAGATGATCTGCTAACATTTGAAGAAGTGGTTGAAGAAGAAGTATGGGCACAAGCCATGGATGAAGAAATGGAATGCATTGAGGAAAAACAGACATTGGAGCTGGTAGATGTACCAAAAGATAAAGATGTAATTAGCATCAAATGGATTTACAAGACCAAGAAAGATGCTAATGGAAATGTATAGAAGCACAAGGAAAGAATGGTCGCAATAGGGTTCACACAGCAACCTGACATAGATTTCAATGAAAATTTTGCACCTGTTACATTTATGGGTGCAGTTAGAACAATTTTGGCCATTGTTGCACAAAACAAATGGCATGTTTAGCAAATGGATGTTAAATATGCATTTTTGAATAGCTATTTGGAGGAAGAAGTATATGTGGAAAATCCACAAGGATATGAAGTTCCAGGTTAAGAGAACAAAGCATACAGGTTAAAAAAGACACTCTATGGTTTGAATCAAGATCCTAGAGCTTGGTACACTCGGATTGATTCCTATCTCACCCAAAATGGATTTCACAGAAGTGAAAGTGAACCGATGTTGTACACCAAAGTAAATGAGCAAGGTAACATGTTAATTGTATGCATGTATGTAGATGATTTAATATTTACTGGTGGTTTTGGCATAAAGGATTTTAGAACAGTCATGGAAAGCAGATTTGAAATGACTGATTCGAGGCTTATGCATTTTTTTCTGGGCATTGAACTCCAACAGTATGAAAGTGGTATTTTCGTATCACAGTCAAAGTATGCAAGTGTTTTTAAAAAAATATTCAATATGTCTAATTGTAAGACATCCCCAACACCAGTAATAACTGGTTTAAAATTGAGCAAGGATGATAAATGATCGACTGTAGATCCTACGTTGTTTAAAAAGATTGTTGGCATCCTTATGTATTTAACATCGAAAAGACCAGACATAATGTATGGAGTAAGTCTGATCTTAATATTCATGGAATCACCAAAAGAATCTCATTGACAAGTAGGTCAAATAATTTCGAGATATGTAAGTGGCACAAAGGACTTTGGCATAATGTATTAAACCTCAGAAAATTTTAAACTCATTGGATACACTGATAGTGATAATGGATGCAACATAGATGACAGGAAGAGCATATATGGGTACACATTTCATTTTGTATAGGTTTTGTGTCATGGGATTCGAAGAAACAACCCATAGTAACTCTGTCTTTAACAGAAGCAGAGTATGTAGAAGCTACAAGCGCTGCATGCCAAACCATTTGGATGCGAATAATGTTAAAAGACCTATTGCAGAACCAACAAGAAGCAACGACCATTTTTAGCAACAACAATATGATCCATTGCATTGTCAAATAACCATGTGTTTCACAAGAGAACCAAGCACATCGACACAAGGTATCATTTAATAAGAGAATTCGTGAAAAATAAAGAAATTTGTTTAGAATTTTGCAGGTTTGAAGATGAGCTTGTAGACATATTTACAAAGCCATTGGCAAGGGATAGGTTCCAGTATCTGTGAAGTTATTTAGGAATGACAAGTTCTTCTTAGTAAATTATGTCATGAAAAGAGTAAGCTTCAGCTTTGAAATATATTGTAATATTCTGTTTTAAAATCCCCATTTGCTCATAATTAAAGGGAGTGTTGGAAATATTATAGCAAGTCTGTAGTAGGCCAGTTTCTATTAGAGAGTCTGATAGAATGAAGAGTTCACGTCTCTCATATATAAAGCACTCCAATTAAATTTGTGAAGATAAGTTTCTAGGTAGATAGGTATTACAATCCTTAATGTTAAGTCGGCAGTTTCGCAAAGAAGCAATTTTAGCCTGTCTATATGAAGAAGAAGATTGTAAATCTACAATCTACACATACAAAAAGACACAGAGAGAAGAAGAGAAGGTAAGTGTGTGGAAGAAGAGGAGAAGAAAACAGACTATGTGAAGAATTCAAATCTCAAGTTTCTGTGTGCTTTTGAAAAGTGTTGAGAGTCGAAAGGTGAAAAATCCTTGGTATGCACACATCTTCTCCATATTTACTTGAGTAAATGTTGTTTACATTTACCATTTAGTGAGAGACACAAAAAACTCATTTTTATTTCATCATGTAAGTAGGTGTCTCTGAAGATAAAAGTGTGTCAAGTGAAAAGTCATTAAAAAGTGTCTCCACCAAAAAGTGGAAAGTTGAGTTCCCATCCCAGTCAAATTCAGTGGCAGTAAACCAGGTTGCAGTAAAACCCGGTAGCAAAAAGTGGAAAGTTGAGTTCCCATCCCAGTCAAATTCAGTCGCAGTAAACCCGGTAGCTGTAAAACCCGGTCACAGTAAATCCTCTGGCAAGAATATTGGTTGCAAGTTTTTGTTGCAGTAAAACCCGGTAGCAAAAAGTGGAAAGTTGAGTTCCCATCCGAGTCAAATTCAGTCGCAGTAAACCCGGTCACAGTAAATCCTCTGGCAAGAATATTGGTTGCAAGTTTTTGTTGCAGTAAAACCCGGTAGCAAAAAGTGGAAAGTTGAGTTCCCATCCCAGTCAAATTCAGTCGCAGTAAACCCGGTAGCAGTAAAACTCGGTCACAGTAAATCCTCTAGAAAGAATATTGGTTGCAAGTTTTTCGGTCGAAGTAAAAGTGGGGTTTGCAAGGTAGTGTGTCACACCCCAAAAGTGAAAATTAAAAAAAAAAATGAAAATTCTGATTCTGAGGTAAGGCACCATCCTATTTCCACCAAGATTCAGAACACGTCTACATTCAACTATCTGTAACCATGCTTCAGTAACAAACTTCAGTTGTAAAATAGTTTGACAGTGCCTATAACTTATCTTTTCAATCTGCATTTGCATTTGCTGCAGATATCACAGTGCCTTTGGCTTAGACGATTCATTTGTTTCCCATTTGTTGTCTCTCCAATGCATTGATGGCCATCTCCCTTCTCCACTCTGACTCATTATAAACTCCTTTATGTATTGTAGTTTCATATCGGTTGCATGCATAAAAACCACTTGTTCGTTTACAATGCTCTGGCCAAGCACCAAGGCATAGCCAACAAAATTCGAACTTACATGGAGACATGCACCTCATATGCGTACAACCTTGATTTTTCTCAATTTGCATCAATCAGTAGTTGTATATAGTTAATTAGCTGTAAAAGTATATTGTTAATCAAGAGTAGAAGTATAGCTGCATATTGTTAATCAAGAGTAAAAGTATTCATTTCATGATATTTCCAGATGCAGGTAGGAGAAGGTAGAGTGCAGTTGTGCTGAGGACAAAAGCAGAGAATAGACATAGCTAGAGCGATGTTGAAAAACCCTTCCATTCTGGTTTTAGACGGGGCCACCAATGCTCTAGATGCAGAATCAAAGAATCTTGTTGAGGACGCACTTGGTAAAGTTTCTATTTGGCGCACTAGGGTGGTTGTGGCTCATCAACTCTACTATTCAGGGAGCTCATAAAATTGCGGCAATGCACAAGGGTGAAGTCATTGAATTAGGTGGACACCAAGAACTGAGTAAAAAACCAAATGGGACATATACAAATTTTCTCCTAACACAGCAGACATGCCCGTCAAATGATACTATTGCTCTTAACGCTGCATCAAACGCTTTGACAGTCCAGCCCAAAGGCTCTTGAATCATGAATGTCCGGAAAAGAGGACCGGCTAAGAAAATATATAATCAATAACCCATTTCTATATTTAAAATTTGTCAACCATCCCAATGTTCAAGAATAAAATGCGCCGCAAAACTTTTTGACTAATCGCATGTTAAAGTTATTACAATCCTTTTTAACTCCTTTAAAAGTTGGATTCCTGCTCCGTTATTATGTTGGTATTCGTTTAATTTTTATTTTTATTTTTTACTTTTGAAAGTTATTACAACTTATTTGTTTACTCGTTGGATTCCTGTTAGGTTATTATGTTGGTAGGCTTGAACTTGTTATAATTTTTAATACTCAAATTATTAATCTTTCCTGAGTCTTTAACTTTCCTGCGTCTTTAACTGATGGATAGTGTGGCCACGCGGAGAATGATAGAGATGATCATGGTTGAACTCCTCATACTTTTTTAATCAACAAAAATATTGATTTCAAAACAATGCACATTGTCAAGCATATATATTATTGAAAAAACATTATATATACAAATTATTTTTATATAAAACATTTAAAATATATTTAAAGAAATAAATTATATATCCAAACATGTGATAAAATATTTAAAATATTAAAATAATTCAACCAAACATGTATATTATTATTGAAAAGATTCTGCTGAAAAAAAGAATTTATTGAAGAGATATGTATATATTCTCTGAGACATGTAAATTGAATATTACATTAGAATATTTAAAAGAACTAAAAATAATATTGTAATAATGTGAAGCATTTAGATCATGTGAGGTGTTGAATTCTACCTCTTCTTAATTGTACAGCCTGAGTGCCACGACAGGTTTTAATAGTCGCCAATTCTAACACTCTACCAATATGAAGCCTCTCAGATCTCGGTGTTAAGCTGCTGAAAATCATGGTACAAAGACAGAAGTATTATATATTAGTTTATTATATTCTAGATAAATAAACATTGTAGAACTCAACGAGAGGATCCCAAGCTCGACTTATAATGCTCCTTAACCTACATTATTTTGAGAAATCGATTACTGTGAGACTTCTAAGAAATGGAGTAGTCTTTAAGGATAAATCACAACTCAAGACTAGAAGAATCGTGGCAAGAATTATTGTGCTGGAGGGGGAGAAAGGATCCTAACGAGTTCGTTAGCTTTCTGCTTCGTCCTTGCTGAACAGTCTATCTGCAATAGAAAAAGCAGTCTTTCAAGGGTGCCCATCTTCACAATTTCTACTAGCAGATCCTCTTCTGCAGAGTTGAAGCAGACACCCAATAGAATCCCAACAGCATAATCAGTTGCATTATCAGACACCGCCAGCAAACTTCTAACAATACTGGGTACCGCTAGGGCATGGCCAACTATGGCAGACCGGCCTTCTGAAATGGTGGAGAGTGACTCCAAAATCGCCAACGATTGCTCTACCATCTCTGTGTCTGGACTAGGAAGAAGCTCAATCAAACGAGGAACGGCACCTGCTTCAGCGATCTTGGCTCTATTTTTAAGCACGGTACACAGACGAAACAACGCCTTCAGGCTGGACTTAATGGCTGGAGGATATAGATCCTCTTGAAACAGCTTCAGCAATCCGTCTGCGAATCCTTCTCTCGATCCAATTTCTCTGGCAAATTTTCTATCGTTTGCCAATTTTTCAAGAATAGATACTGCGTCCATTCTGGCCTCGATAGTGCATTTTGTAAATACCCATTCCATGGTGGCCAACACAGAAGGCCTGATTAAACTTGTTTCGTTAGATATATCATCTACAGAGAACATTGAAATTGCCCCAATTGCTTCTTCCACGGCCTCACGATCTACATCCACTTCAGAATTCGCTGAGGCCTCTGAATCCAGAATATGGATTAGAATAGTCAAAACTCCCTCTGATTTGAGGCAATGTCTGTTCCTTTCGCTGGCCTTGGCAAGACTTCTCAAGTTCTTCAAAGCTTCAAATTTATGTACCGTTGCATCCTGAATATACTGAATCATTTGGCGCACTTTACCCGCTCTGCAACAGGCTTAGGTGTCGATATTCCGAGGACGCCATTAGAACTGTTGGCAACACACCATTCCTGTATCAGCCTGAGAAGAGTGTGAATGGGGATGAGCTCTTTGCTGTGAAGAACTTCGAGAGTCATTGGACATATACCATTTCCTTGGTCCAACCATTTCTGAATGGAAGCTCGGTCGTAGGTCATTCCTGTGGATAGGCTTACTGGGTCCGTCATTAGTTCCAACGATATAGGACACTTGAAGGGGGCGGAACAGTTACCGATATAGAAGGATCCACACGTTTGTTTCCTGTCTCAGGTGTCATGTTTTACAAGCTCTTCAAATCTAGAATGCCTAGGGCAAAACTATCAGAACATGGATAGCATGAGAAATCTGCGATAAAAATTGAAAACAAAAACCCTATGCGACATAAAACTATTGATTATCGATAACATAAAACATCATCACAGTTCTGAGAGAAAGCATCGTAACCCAGCAAATTTCATGAGAAAACATGTGAAAGAATGAAAAAAAAACTTATCAAAAACTCAATTGTCGATCACAAGAAAAAACTTACAGGGTACTCAAACAGGTTAACAAAATTCTGAAGCAAAATTGAAATTACACATGGTGTGATACCAATCTAATTTCAAAAAGACGTTACGGGAGTGGAAATTGAGAATTTTGTTGAAACTGAATATGCAATCCAGCTTTTAAACGCGTAAAAAAGGTCGAGAATCTATACATGACTTAATATGCAATCCAACTTGTAAACGAGTCAAAAAGGCTGTACATAACATGCAGTCCAACTTTTAAACCAGTCAAAAAGATTGTGCTACTCATTTTTATCATGAATGCAGGGATTGTTGATTGATTTGAAATATGGAATCGCGTTATTAGTCCCTGCCATCGGCTGGCAGGGACTCTATGAACGGCCTTGCCGTCGTTTTCAATTACTTTGCACGCAAAACAAAACAAACCTAAATTATTTTCTTAAGTTTGTATTCAATCATTTATAAAGCTGTTGTTTTAACTAATTATTAGTTCCTGTTCATTTGCCATATTGCTGCCCACCGTTCTCTCAACCAATTAGAGAATTGAACCTCTTATTTGGCCGTTCTCTCAACCAATTAGAGAATTGAACCTCTTATTTGGCCTCTTCTAGAGGCAGGTATGTTTTTCAGCATCATGATATCCTAAGTATGTTTTTCAGCATCATGATATCCTAAGTTTTTAGTATGAGCTTGGTAAAAAAAACTGATATATTTTAATGCTTTTACTCCCTTAGCATTAGTTTGGCCCTAACTCTTAACATTAAATGTTTTGTAACAAAAGCAATTCCATAGCCTTACTCTTCGACCCACCGCCTTACTCTTCGGTGGACAGAAAGAACAAAACGATGCCAGGTGGTGTGCAAAATGATGCCAAGTGGTGTGCATGCAGTGCATGTGTCTTTGCCGTTGAGAGATGGGAAGAGCCAAGCTCATGTAGGTAGGTTGAACCTCTGTATGTTGAGACTTTGGAAAGACCATGTCCTGGCTCTGGAAAGGCCATGTCCGATGCAGGGTGCACATGCAATGAAGCTGCTCAATTCAACAGGCCTTCCAACAGACCTGCGAGAGATAGCACAAAACATGAAAACAAAGGCCAGATGGGAGCAGGAAAAACTATCTGCAGCTCAGTGAATCAATCACCACAATGCAAGTATAATGGTCAAACTGTCTGCATAATTATGCACATCATAAAGGATTTCTGATTGTATACAATAACAATATGTTCACATACCTATTGTATACTCGGTGTGCCAATCAAAGCAAGCAAGCAAGCTCAAGGGTCAAGCTTTGTTGATCCTTCACCAAGTGGGCAAGCGTTAACGATTGACTTACAGGTCCAGAAGGTATACACTTACAGAAGGTACAGTATGAACTATTTCCGGTAGGTTGTCTACATACATATAGACTTACAGTTGTGTCCATCCATAAAATGTGGTATTTCGCTCTCTGTCAACCATGAGCGTTAGCTATTAACTGGGTAAATCTCTACGTGTCTTGCTCCATGGCCTAAATAAACTGCCATAAAAGCTGGGGAAAGAATAAAATCAGTATGCAAATTCAATTGGGATCATTCAACTGCACGTGTGTGGAAGGATGGGCAAGAGAAAACATACCATTCTCAAGAGTTATGAATTCAAGATACTAATCGTAAACCTTGCCAATCCTGTGAATGCAATCTGATTTGAGTGTCCCTGCAGCAAGCTCCTCGAGAAGAAGCCGAGACAGCGAGAGAAGAAGCCGAGACAGCGACGACGAGAAGTTCAAATGGAAGGTCTCATACACAACCCTGGAATCATCCGATATAATTCTCTCTTTGTTTATCGATGTGGATTGAACAAATTATATGGCTGGAACATCTAGAATAGTCTGTCTTTCTTTCTCGATTGTGAAATACAGCGTAATCCCATGTTTTTGAAGGTCTTTCACATGAATCAGGGGTGACAAAATGTCTAGACAGAACTTGTCAAGAATGAGGACTTTGTACACCTCATCGTCTGTAGTACCCCCACTTGCAACAGGCTGGTTCAAATTCAGCATCCGTATTATAGACTCTGTTCAAACAAACATACAATCAGACCCGTGCATAGCAAAATGAAATGAATTGGTGAAACACATCAAAACATTCTACATTTGACATTTGTATTGCATCATCTATAGAATCTCAAAAGGGCATAATTAGGTCTGGTACATAAAAAATTTAGAGATATGATGCTGAAGATTTCATAGATTTTACATATCCATGCAGTATTCACATGTATTTCAAAACTTCTTGCAATGTCACTATGTATCTACGATCGTCTCTTACCCAAGGTCTCCGAGCGATATCGTGAAGGCTGTACTGAAGGCAAGTGTTGATAATTACCCCAACGTTTCTGTTTGGGCCACAAGACTGAAAACCAGAAGAATTGCCATGAGTAGAAAAGAAAAACGGACACTCGAGGATTGTATTGAAGATTTCCCAGATACCACGACCAGATTCATCAATATCTGGGGGAGCTGAAGCACTTAGGCGGACCACATATTTCAAGGTTCAGATGAGGAATGGAAACCAAAGAGGACTCCTGTCTTGACTGTTTTCATGCCGGTGATCCACTTGTTGCTTTTCTTCTGTTTTCTTTAAGTTACGTGTTTATCTCGTGGATAATCAACATTTATCGTTGTTGGTCTATTGAATACGGCAACGTAATTGAATACCCCGTAGTGTGTGCGTATATCATAACATTGTAATGGAATAATCTGTGCAGGGTCTCGGCTTCGAAAAGACAAGCACATTTCAATAATTTCTTTTGAAAACTTTTATGCTAAATTGGTGGTCTGAATAAAATAGCAATCAATGCGGTGTGGCCAAATTGTGCATGGGATGAATAACTTTGGTCTTGTGACATACAGACAGATTTTATATCTATGTTAGTGTTTTCCCATTTTATTACTTCATATGTTTATGTAAACGCTGGTCATTTGTTATAAATACATTCCTTTATCCATGTTTGAACTTCATTCCAATCATTTCCACTTTATTACTTCATATGTTTATGTAAATGCTGGTCATTTGTTATATATACATGTAATAACAATTCAAAAACATAAATAAACAAAAGATTGTACAGAATGATACTTGGGATTTTGAATCTAGGCAACAATGCTCTTCAACAAATCTAAGCGCAACGCACATAACGAAAGATAAACAAACAAACAGACCGAATCTTAGAAAACCGTAAGTGACAGACACATTGCTGTTGTGCAGCTTTAAACAACGTTGCATACATATATTTTATTTATAATTCTTTTGCGTTCACACCCTACAAAAAAATTATTTCTTAAAATATCAACATGACTACTTTTGTATATCGGTGAATTTCTAATGAATTTTTTTCTCACTTCATTTACATATTACACTTAGATGTATATAAATGAGTATTCATTTATATATTGGATTTTAAAAAATCATTTCAGCTGTGTATTTTCATGGTTGAAAGCAACATACTGCCTCTTATGAGTGAAAAATACCGTTTCAGTTTTGTGAGGTTTTAATTTTCGTGGTTGAAAGCAACATACAGCCTCTTATGAGTGGAATCTAGCAAAACCAAATGACCAATCCTTCGCTCATTTAAATGAAAATCTAAATTTACTTAGTCCGCCATCAATTTCTACTTTATGATATTTAATTACCTGTAATCTAATGAAGAGACAGATGAGGCCGTTGGAAACTTTTCAATGGCCTTTTGAGGAGAAAGTCGATTATTGCCAACAATGTGAACCAATAATTCAATCCAAAATATTTATTATGGTCGTAACTAAAAAGACTTGAGACATTTTTTACGTGCCCAGGATTTGATAATCGCCCCAAGCTTAGAACGAGGTTTGCTACCTGGGATGTAGAATGTCGAAATCAAAGCCTCGGAGGATAATAATAAATATGTTATGAAGTCGTCATCAATTGATTTTCTTCTTAAATTTGTCAAAAAATCAATTGATTTTTATTTCAAATTTGGCTAAAACAAAAACTCCATAAACATCTATGCTCATCACATAAAATATCTACAATGTCGAGGCAAAAACAAACAACAGGCAGGGACTTGCTGCCTTGCAGCCCTTCTTGTTGATTATATATTTTCGTAGCAGCCGAACAATTAATAGACTTTGGGCTTAACTTTCAAACAGTATCTTATGAATTGAAGACTAGCGGAGATCATTAATTCCGTAGAGACAAAAAAATAAAATAAATTATATTCAGTCTAATAAGCTGTAATAAATATGGTTGTAGTTACAATGTTTTAAATTTTTAATTGATGCATATTCCAATCGACACATATTCTAATCTACAGAAAAAGAATATATACATAAAGTTGCCATCTTGACTGAACTCGTTAAATTCGTTTTGATGTTAATGAACTATTGAAAACCTTTGTTTTTATCAAGACCGAGCTCCTTTTTTCATATCAGTGAATTATATCAAATCATTTAAATTTTCTTTATCCCTATGATCACTCGCATTTAGATTTTAAAAAGCAATGGAAAGCCATGCAAATCAAAGGAAACACCACTACTGCATCTCTGGATGCTTCTCCCTCATTTTCCCTTCCCTCTATGGACCAAGGAGGTTTTGATGGGTTTGGTAAATCTTCTAGGTCACTTCATCTCCTCTAGTGTTTGGACTATCTAGAGTCCCTTTCGAGTGCTTCACTTGTGGTCATACAGGACACTTGGGTAGTGAGGGGTCGTGACCAGCTTTCAAAACTGAACCTTTCCTTGCCCTTCCAAAGGGTTCTATCACTTCCCACAAGTGTAAAGTTAAAATTGCTTTTCAAAAAAAATTTAAAATTTGAATTTTACTCTTCCAATTAAGAAGGGCATAATTTATATCAACATTTCAAAAGAAGGGCAACATTTAAAATTACACATCCATATAAATTTGTCAAGATGTTGAAATTTCTATGCTATAAAGTTCAACTCATCATTCAAAATATTGGAAATATGATAAATTATAATCACTCATGTCATGCACACACTGCTTAGTTGTGCAAGATGGCCTGTAATCATTGATGACTATGAGGCACTAGCCATCACATGCGAATCTCACTCCCTAGTCACTTGGGGTTGCAATCTAAAGTGTGACAATGTGTCAACAACTACGGTTATAACAAAAAAAAATAACTACTAGTCTACTACTAGGCTAGAAACGAGCTCAACGTGAACCACGCTACCAATGTCCACTCTCTTTTCATCAAAATGAAATTCGAAAGGCTCTTTGATAAGTTATGAATATCATGGACTCACGACAACTATAAACAACACTCGATATCATGCAAATACAAATAATGGCATGTAACTAGGATCACAAATTGTGCAGAGGTCGATCTATGCATTGTTATAGAGAGGTGGCATTGGGCACAAGATATGGAGAAACAATAGTTATTAATAAAATAAAATAAAACAATTGTTGGCTCAAGAATTGTCTTCAATTTGATGGGTGGCATGATCATGATGTAATCTCCCTCCATCCTTCCAAACATTTGTGGTTCCTCACAACATTTGTCCTCAACGCCATCAAAATACATATAAAAATTGATTGTCTTTACATCCTCTTCTCTTTAAATCCTCATCTCATAGTCATAAATAAGGATTATTATGCATGCACATCCTCACCTTATAATATGAATTGGGTCAAGGTGCAAAGACAACCATAAAATATTAAATGTGCCAAGACACAAAGAGTAAGAGACAACTATAAGTAAGTCTTATATTAAATTTACCATCTAAATCTTTAATTAACACTATCAAGAGATTTGACAAGTTGGATTGAACTGTAATCTTCTTATCACTCCTCACAATGTCATTGCAAGGAATTCTTTGAAGGTGAAGTCCGTAATTTTAGGTCTTCTTCCTCATTATCATGCCTTTTGGTAAGACAATAAAGAGGGTAGGTTTTGACACATAGATTATACACATTAATTGTTTTCATTAAATCACTTAAATTCCTACCCATGACTGTCGATTTACTTAATCGTGGTCTGGTACAAAACAGAACAAATTTTAGAGCCCCAAGCCCTTAATTACTCACACCTAGAACTTTCTCAAATCTAGCCATTAATAAACTTATTTTGGCATTTTGGTTCAATTTAAAAGGCAGATTGTTGAGACTCACACATGTAGCGAGTTGCAAGGATTCAATTGACTTAGGCTTGATTCCATTGCCCCTCCATCCCATACATGTATTCTTTCATGACAAGTGTTGAACAAAACTATTTGATGCCTCGACCCCAGTTATGCCAGCTTTGCTAACCTGCTTGGTATGTAGGATTTTTTTTTATAATGTTTTCTGAGTTGTGTATTATTTTTTCTTAGGTGCCCAATCCTTATCATTCTTACATCTCTCAAGCTTGTATTGTAGGTGGATGCCCCAATATGGTTATGGCATAGTCTAAGTAGCTTGTATTGCAGGTGGATGCCCCAATATGGTTATGGCATAGTCTAAGTAGCTTGTATTGCAGGTGGATGCCCCAATATGGTTATGGCATAGTCTAAGTAGTTTTGAGTATAATGAAGTATGCTCCAATTGGAAAAAATACAATAGAATAGTTGTTATGTTACTGAAGTGTAAAATTCATCATACACATATGAAAACTTATGTGTTCAAAATAAGTTTGATTGAAAATATATCATTTTTTAATTTAGATATTAAGGAGTGCTCAATTATATAAAATTGTAAAAATTTGAAAGAACAATATTTGTTTTTAGCATTTTTTTGGTGAAAGGGTTTAGTTAATTTATATTGGTAAATTGAAGTACAATTATTTATATTGCTCTTCATCTCTGTCTCAGAGAGTAAATACCTTTCCAATTGAAATTAAGACCCACCCTTCAAATTTGATCACTGGTCGTGACTGCACAGTGGGTAAGAGCATTAATTTAAAGCACAAATCTCACTCAAATTGGGAGATGCAAGTATACACTCTGGGATGACCCTATATTGCGTACGTGGCAAATAACTTGAGTTTCCACGCAGCACAACCTTTTTGTTTTCCCTTTTTACTTTTGCGGAATAGTTTTTCCACCAAAATATAGTTGCAACGGAATTTACTGCGCAGAGCTACTGCCACAGACTTTTCACTGTAACTCATGAATTAGGTTGGGACCAACTCATGTGTGACCAACTTTATATTTCCTGATCTTAGTGACTTAGGATATGAAAAACACTTTTCACCTTCGGTAACTTGGGATCAACTATGACACAACTATAAAAACTAAAACTTTTATGCACTGAAATAAAAATGGATTCTTTGTGTCTTTCACTAACAATAAATGTAAACAACATTCACTCAGGTAAATATGGAGAAGATATGCGGCTAAACAAAAATTTCATTAAACCATAAACTTATGGATTTATATTTCTCGTGAGGGAATAACAAATAACTTACAACCGTTAATACAAACTTAAAAATTACAAGGATGTTTCACCTTTCAGAGAGCTTCGGCTCTCAACTCTATCACAAAATACAGAAGCTTGAGCTTCAAACTCTTTAGAGAGTTTTTATTCTTCTTCTTCGCACTTCTCTTCTTCTCTTTGTATGTTCTGTCTTCTCTATCTGTGTGTAGTCATATTTACAATCAACTTCATATAGGAAAATTCTATCGACTAAAATTGTTTCTCTTTGAAGCTACTCACTTAACATTAGAGACTGTAATAACTCTCTACCTAGAAACTTAGCTTTAACAATTAAATTCAACTGGCTTATATACGAGAGACGTGAACTCTCCATCCTGTCAAACTGCTTGACAAAAATTGACTTGCTACAGACTTTGACAGAGTCAGCTGATGTGCTATTTGGATCAACGAGTAATTAATATTTCTAGCACTCCCCCTTAATTATGAGTTTATCAAAATTAAAAAAAAAATACTACAAAATGTTTCAGAGCTGAAACATGCTCTGTTCATCACAGAGTTCATTGTGCAAAACTTGTCATTCCTAAATAACTTCGGAGATACTGAAATGTATCCCTTGTGAATGGTTTTGTAAACATGTTTGCACGCTGATCTTTAGACCTACAAAATTATAAACAAATTTCTTTGTTGTTCACCAATTCTCTTATGAAATGATACCTTGTGTCAATGTGTTTGGTTTTCTTGTGAAGCACATGATTCTTTGAAAAGGAAATGGCTGAAATGTTGTCACAGAAAATGGTTGTTGGTTCTTTTTGGTTCCGTGACAGGTCATTTAACATTATTTTCATCCAAATGGCTTGACATGCAGCACATGTTGCTGCAACATACTCTACTTCTGCTGAATACAAAGTTATTATGGGTTGTTTATTCGAAGCCAGGAAACAACACATGTACCAAAATGAAATGTGTACTCATATGTGTTTTTTGTGCCATCTATGCTACCTCCATTGTCACTATCAGGGTATCCAATGAGTTTAAAATTTTCTAAGGTTGAATACATGATGCCAAGGTCTTTTGTACCACTTACATACCTCAAAATTCTTTTACCTACTTTCCAATGAGAGTCTCTTGGTGACTTCATGAATTTTGAGATCAAACTTGCTCCATACATGATGTATGGTCTCATTGTTGTTAAATACATAAGGCTGCCAACAAGCCTTTTAAACAGCGTAGGATCTACAGTTGATCCTTCATCATCTTTACTCAATTTTAAACATGTTATTATTGGTGTAGAGACTGACTTGCAATTTGACATATTAAATATTTTTAAAACTTTACTTGCATAATTTAAATGTGATATAAAAATACCACTTTCAGACTGCTAGACTTCAATGCCTAGGAAAAACTTCATAAGCCGCCAATCAGTCATTTCAAATTCACTTTCCATGAATGTTCTAAATTCTTCTATGCAAAAATCACCAGTAAATATTAAATCATCTACATACAGGAAGACAATTACTATGTTACCTTGATCATTCACTTTGGTGTACAACGTTGGCTCACTTTCACTTCTGTGAAATCCATTCTCAATGAGATAGGAATCAATGCAATTGTACCAAGCTCTTGGAGCTTGCTTTAAACCATCATAGTTCCTTTTTCAGCCTGTACACTTTGTGCTCTTGTCCTAGAACTTCATAGACTTGCGGTTGTTCCACATATACTTCTTCATATAGATAGCCATTAAAAAATGTTAATTTAACATCCATTTGATAAATTCCATTTGTTTTGTGTAGTGATGGTCAAAACTGTTGTGCTTGTATCCATGCATGCAACTAGTGCAAAGGTTTCATTGAAATCTATGTCTGGCTGCTATGTGAACCCTGTTGCAACCATTCTTGCCTTGTGCTTCTGCATATTCGCATCAACATCTTGCTTAGTTTTGTAAATCCATTTGACGTTGATTACATATTTATATTTTGGTACATCTACCAGCTCTCATGTTTGGTTTTTCTCAATGCATTCTATTTCTTCATCCATGTCTTGTGCCCATACTTCTTCTTCGATATCTTCCTCAAATGTTAGTGGATCGTCTATTTGAGAAAACAATGAAAAGAGAGAGAATGAATTTGGTGTAACATCTTCATATATTTCATGCAAAATTATTGTTTTCATTGGATTTGTTGATGTCGAATTGCTTGATAGATTATTTTGTCCTCTTGGTGTGCTTGAAGTCGTACCTTTAGCTACGACTTGTGTCGATGTTCTATGTGCTGAACCATGTCGCAGTGTCATGGTTGTTGACGGTGCTACGACCCGTTGACTTACATGTGGTGTTTGAACCACTTCCTATGTCATGTCATCATGCTCGAGATTTGACATGATCTTGACATTCTTCTCAGCGGTTCCATCCCATGATTCATTCTCGATGAAGTCAACATTGCAAATGATGATTACTTTCCTTGCGACAAGATCATAAAACTTGTATTATTTTGTGTCTTCAGAGTAGCCAACAAAAATACATTTCTGTCCCTTCTTGTCTAAATTCTTTCTCAGCTCATGTGGCAGATGAGCATATGCGACACAACCAATTTTTTTTAAATAAGAAACACTATGATTCATACATATCCATGCTTCTTAAGGAACTTTGTTCTTCAGGATCTTTGTTGGACATCAGTTCATAATTTATACAAGAGTTGTGACTGCTTCATCTGAATATTCATTTGGAACATGCTTGGATTCCATCATGTTGCGCGCCATCTCCATAAGGGTTCTATTATTTCTTTCTGCGACACCATTCTACTGAGGTGTATACCGCATAGTGAATTAATTTTGTATGCCATGGGTTTTGCAAAAAATTAAAAATTTGTTTGAAACATAATCACTGCCTCTGTCCGTCCTTAGGATTTTGATGCGATGACCACTCTGGTTCTCCACGAATGCCTTAAACTACTGAAAACAACTAAATGCATCATATTTATGTTTCAAAAAATATACCTGTGTTTTTCTTGAGTATTCATTAATAAATGTAAGAAAATAATTGCAGCCATAAATGGATGATGTCTGCATTGGGAAAAAAATATCAGAGTGCATGATTTCAAGTGGTGTGCATGCTCTGTATGAATTTTTGACTGGAAAATTGTCTCTATGTTGCTTTCCAAAAACGTAGCCTTCACACACTTTGTCTGGTTTGTCAATCAATGGAAATATTTTCACCGTATTCTTTGTGTGTGGTATCTTCAACCCACCAAAATTCAGACGTCCAAATATGAAATGCCACATCCACAAATCATCCTAAACTTCTGTTTGAAATGCATCTTGAATTTCAGTGCTGCCATTTTCTTTCTTGTTGAAGTATATGACTTCTTATTTTATTTCTTCCTTGAATGCAACTCTTGTATTGTCTGGAACTATCCTTAAAGGAAACAAATGATTGCTTGTCATTGGCACTTTTGCTATCAGCTGGTTTCTTGGACGTATGCCTTTAATCACACAATGATTGTGCTCCATGTAGACTCTGTACCCTTTTTGTATTAGTTGTCCAATACTCAACAAATTATGTTTAAGACCTTCTACATGATAAACATCAGGCATATACTTATGCTCACCCTATTTGGTTAGAATAGTAATAGTAACTTTTCCCAAAACAATGACTTAGCCATTATTTCCAAGTGTAGTATCGGTTTGAACTAAATTATCTAGACTAGAAAACAAATTTAAATTACGAGTCATGTGATTACTGCAGCCTGAATCTAAATACCATATGTCATGTGGAATTTCTTGGATGGTATTGCATTCAATTTGGTATGCGCATACCATAAACATTGCGCTCGACGAAGTGCTGGTGTTCGTCGGCAGGTTTTGGCTTTGCATTCCTTGGTCATATTGCTTATTCCTGCATTCATATGCATAATGACTAAATTTCTTACAATAATGACTTTGAGTTTTTTATTTATCAAACCTATGACCACTTGGATGACTTCGATTATGATTCTTTCCTCTACCATCGACATCTACAGGACTGCTACTGCGTCCTCCTCTTGAGAAGTTTCTTCCTCTACCTCTATAATTATTTCTCCCCCTGCCTCTAGAACGGCTTATGTATTACTATGCTACAAATTCACCTTGCAATGATGTATTTGTTCTGTTGTTTCTGTGTTCATGATGTGTTCATGATTGATGAGTGAAGCTTACAGCTCATCAATGGTGAACATTGTCATGTCTTTGTTTTCTTCCAAGGTCACAACCAAGGATTCAAATCTTGGGGGAAGAACTCCGAGAATGTTTTCAACCACTCTTTGGTCTGATATGGTTTCTCTAGGATATTTTAGTTGATTTATCAAACCAACAACTCTGGTGTAGAAAGAGTCTACTGACTATGATTCTTTCATGAACAAAGATTCAACATCTCTTCTCATAATTTGCAACTTGGAAGTCTTTACCTTATCCAAACCTTGATAGGCGGTCCCCATTGTGTCCCATGCTTGCTTTGTGGTATTTGATGCTGCTACTTCTTGGACTATACTTTCATGCATGGCTTGGTGAATGTAGAACAAATATTTTCCATTTGTCTTCCTCTGTTCCCTTAGGGAATATTTCTCATCTTGTGGGAGAATATTAAATGTCGCTTTGAATTGTTGGTTGTACATATCCATTCTGAACTATTTCCCATACATATTGAATTTTGAACAAAGCCTTGACTGTTAGATACCAATACTCATATTTCTTTCTCGTAAAAAACGGAGTTTGTCAACTCAACATATTTTAACCGGAATTAGAAGCCATTTTTAATTTATAACTTTCCTTAGAAAATTATTTTTTCCCTTTCAAGACAATATTTCTTTCCTAAACCTTCTCTGATACCGGATATTGGGAAAAACAACGGCCGCAGCAATTAACTTGAGTTACCACACAACACAACCTTTTTGTTTTCCCATTTTACTTTTGCGGAATAGTCTTGCGACCAAAATATAATTGCAACGGAATTTTCATCATATTTTTTGGGTAGAGTTACTCCGACGGAATTTTCATCGTACTCACTTTTACCTTGACAAACTTACTTGGATTCAAATGGATTTTACTACGACATGAATTAGGTTGTGACCAACTCATGTGCGACCAACTTTATATTTCCTAATCTTAATGACTTAGGATATGAAAAATACTTTTCACCTACGGTAACTTGGGGTCAACTACAACACAACTATACTGCAACTCACTTGAAATATTATATAACCCAACATTAAATAAGTTTTGTGTCGAACACTTATGTGGATAAAAACTAAAACTTTTACGCGGTGAAATAAAAGTGGAATCTTTGTGTCTTTCACTAACAGTAAATGTAAACAACATTCCCTCAGGTAAATATGGAGAAGATATGCGGCTAAATAAAACTTCCATTAAACCATAAACTTATGGATTTATATTCTTTATGACGGCATAACAAATAACTTACAGATGTAAATACAAACTTAGAAATTACAAGGATTTTTCACCTTTCAAAGAGCTTCAACTCTCAACCATTTCACAAAACACATAAGCTTGAGCTTCAAGCTCTTCATAGATTTTTTCTTCTACTTCTCCGCACTTCTCTTCTTCTCTCCGTCTATTATGTCTTCTCTATCTGTGTGTATTCATATTTACAATATTCTTCATATAGGAAACTTCTATCGACTAAAATTTCTTCTCTCTAAAGCTACCGACTTAACATTAAAAGAATATAATAACTCTCTGCCTATAAACTTATCTTCAACAATTAAATTTAACTGGCTTATATACAAGAGACATGAACTCTTCATCCTGTCAGACTGCCTGACAGAAACTGACCTACTACAGACTATGACAGATTTATATGATATGCTATTCGGATCAATGAGTAATTAATAGTTCCAACACCTCAGATGACCTCAAGATCATAAACTCGGATAAATTATTTTTTTTTCTAAGCTTGAAGTTGCGAGTGTTCGCATTACTGCCAACCTGGTTTCTTCTCACAAAAATTTTCTTGGGGAGGGCGTTGGTACTCAGTACTCTACCTTTCTAGGCCCTCCATTGGTTCATATAGACAATATTGGTGTTCCCTCCCACGATGGGGACTCAATATCCATCTCTGAAATCTTCTCCCCCTGGCTTTTGGTCTCACTAAGATATCTTTAACTCCCCCCTCCCTTAATAGAACTATTGAGTTTCCCCCACTTAGCGCTTCTTAATTTGGATCTGATATACTTCCTAAAACTTTCTCTTTACTTTCTCAAAGTTTTCTATCAGTTTCGACCTGTACTCCCTTACCCATCTAGTCTAATCGGGTCTCTACTAGCACGACCCATCATCCCCTTAACTCCTCATTTTTTGACTGTCCATGGTAAGAATAAAAAAATGGGACTTACCTGTGGACCACCTAAGAAGACACCCTCACCCACCTATATTCCTCTTTTTGAGGATATTGTTGCAGCTTCTGAACTGAGTTCCTCGTTTCCTCCATCCGCTAGGGCCCTTAGAGAAATGGAATCCTCTTCTAGGGTTTCCTAATGCTTAGCTTTTATTTTAACATTCATGGGCTTGGGGGATCCTATAAATTTAGCACCCTTGAACATTTCTTATCCTCTGTCAAGGCATATATAATACTGATACAAGAAAGCATTGCACCTATTAATAGATCTTGTGATTTTTCTCTAAGACTTTTCCTCGGGTAGGAAGCTTCTGCTCTCTATGCATCTGGTGTGTTGAGTGGTGTTCTATCCATATGAAACCTATGAAATATAAACTAATTTCATATAAAACTCCAATTGGGATGTTGCTATTGGAAATTTCTTGGGGTTTAAAGGAGATATTTGCTACTAAACTGCTACGGCTCCTATTCTGATCGCCAGTTTTTTTGGGATGCTTTATAAAATTGTGGCATTTTGGATGCTCTGAACCTCATTGTTGTTGTATTTCTAAATTTTACTTTTATATCTGTGTAATTTTGGGGGATACTACTAGACCTGACCTCGTTTTTTACTGTTTTCACATTTTTTTTAGCTCATTCTCTTATTGATATTGTACCTATTGTCATTAAAACCCCTTAGAGAAATGGATTGATCATTTCTTGATCAAGGATTCTCTCCTAGGGGAACTATCTCCCTTTCATTCTTGGATTGAAACTAATTCTATATCTAATCACTATCCAATACTACTACAATGGGAGGAGACTGCCAAAGTTGATACATTTCCATTAAATTATAGTCATAATTGGATAAATGATGATGGATTAGAGATGGTTACCAAGGTTTGGACTAACATTTATAACACTAAGTAGTTAAATGTAACAATTTTTTTTTTTTAAATTTAAATCCTTGAAATTTGAGGTTAGATCTTGGGTCCACGCTAAAGCCATACAGAGGAAATTGGAGCTCTTAGGGATTGAGGTTTCACTGAATTTTTTTTATAATAGCAATATACTGGGGACACTCTCCCCTGAAGAGAATAGGGACTATTTATCCATCTTGAAGAGAGGAATGCTCAAATCCTTAAATCTATGGAAGTTCAATGTCTCCTAAGAGTAGATCTATCTGGATACTTAAGGGGGATCAGAACATGAATTTTTTTTAGCAATTTTCTAATGGAAGATGACATTCAAATGATATTTGGTATCTCAAGGATAATTCAGGTAATTGGATTACTTGTTAGGTTGACTTGGAACACTTGCTTGTTAAATAGTTCTCGTATATTCTAAAAGACATAGGACATTCAAATATTCTGGACCAGATAAATTTGGTTGGCAACATTTCCCTCATTTCTTTTCAGATAAGGATGGTGATCAAATAGGTGGCCCTGTGAAACTTTTTGACGTGGAGGAAGAACCTAAATAAATAGCTAAGGATAAGAGCCTTGGGCTCGATGGTTGGCCCATTGAATTCTAATTATCTTTCTTTGATCTTGTGGTGGCTGGTTTGCTTTAGATGGTGGAATATTCGTGTATCCATGGGGTGGTGTCTCGAGCTCTTAACTCTACATTTTTCACACTTATCCCCAAATTGGACAAGCTTCTATCCTTTTCAAAATATTGTCCCATCTCACTCAGTAATCTGGCGTATAAGGTGATCTTGAAAGTGATTGCCAACAGAATTAGACCCTTCCTTAATGAGTTTATCTGATTGGAACAATTTGGTTTCATCCTAGGTCGTCATATCCCCAACTCTATAGGCATCACTTAAGAGGTCTTGCTTTCAATTCATGTAAAAAAATGCTCTATTTTCATTCTTAAACTAGATTGCAACAAATTTTTTGATAAGGTAAACTGGGATATGGTGAGACTTATACTTTTACATATTGTCTTACCACTAGATGCAGTGAACTGGATTGCTGCATGTATATCGTGTACAAATTTGGATGTACGCATTAATGGTGTACCTACAAATTATTTAAGATCAATATGGGATTATGGTAGGGTTGTCTACTTTCACCCATTATATTCTTACTTATTATTGAAAGTCTCAGTTTGATGATTGTAGCCACCATAAGACACTACAACAAAACCCTGTGATTAGTCTTTCTTTTAGCTTCCTTTTTAGTGTCCACTATCACTTTTAGTGTATTTTTCATCATGTTTTGAACAAAATGGATGCTTTTCCACGAGATGACGCTTTTAATGGTGTTATTTGCATTCCTAGTTAATAGATGGTGTTATTTTGGATGCTAATTAGCATCCTAATCAATGTCCCAATTAGCATCTCAATTAGCATCCCAATTAGCGTCCCAATTAACATCCCAATCGACATCCCAATTAACGTCCCTTTTTAAAAGTTGGTGTTATTTTGGACGCTAATTAGCATCCCAATTAATGTCCCAATTAGTGTCCCAATTAGCACCCCAATTAGCATCACAATTTTATCATCCCAATTATTATCCCAATTAACATCCCAATTAGCGTCCAAAAAAGCATCCCGTATAACACCTAGAATAGCCTGCAGAAAAATATCCTGAATAGCATAGCACCATATATTAATCCAAGGTCAGTGACAAGAATTGTGTGACGAGTTTCGATAGGAAAAACATCCAACATAGCACTAAGTATAGAGCTGGAAATTGTTCCTAGAAAACATCGAACATAGCGCCAGGTATAGAGCCAGCTATAACACTTGGAATAATGCAATAAATTCTAAAAGGAACCATGCTAAGAATTGCACTAGGTTTAGAGCTAGTCATTGTGTTCGGAAAACATCTTACATAACGTCAGATATATCAATGTCAATGTCAATGATCATGATTCATGTGATAGTACTTTCAGATCTGATTTATCAAGTGGCACCTAAATGATCGTAATCATGGCACTTTTGGATCTTGATTAATCCTAATGAGGGGTAAATTACCTTAATGTCAACTAAATTGCTCTAATGGCATTTGAGTGTCACCAACAACATCTGATTGGCCCTAACAACATGATGATGATGCATTATGAAAATTATGATGGAGCATATGGATATGATTTGATAAGTATAAGACTATATCATCCATTCTTGTGAGCTAGTAGGGTTCCTTGCTCATTATTATCGCAATTATATTGATGATGACATTGATGATGACTACGACAATGACAACGATGTTGATTTATTGTATGATGGCGATGACGATGTGGATGTCAATGATGATTATGCATTGGTAGCAATTCTAGATCCTAATTGATTCTAGTGGCACCTAAATGTATGTAACGACATCTAAACAACCCTATTATCATCCAAATGACTCTAATGACATATAAATGACCTTAACAATTACATTACATGAATCCTAATCATATGATGAGTGATTAAGAACATTTATAATGGCATATGAGCAACCATAATGACAATGATGGCGATGATTTTGTTGGTGATGTACTTAATGTTGACGATGATGATGATAATGAGGATGATGATCAAGATGGTGTTGATGTACCATATGGCATTGCTGATGATGATGATGATGATGACAATGCCAATGTCCATGATGATGATGCATGTAATAATAATTTTGGATACTGTAGGACTTGAGACATTGGAGTTAATAACAAGTAATAGAGGTTGTGAGGTGTTGACCATAACAATATTGTTATCCATTGGGTTTACATTGCTTGATATGGCCATCAAGTTTAGTAGTTGCCCCACCCCCCACTACACCCCCTTGCAGAAAGGTAGTACAATACCACCTATCATGGTGCTACAAAAATGTCACCCTACAAGGTTGTTTTGGACAACCCCCCCATCCATACCCTCATTTTCATCAAGAACATCAAAGGCACAAGAAGTGGATATCAATCTTAACACAAAAGATAACTTTCTTTGTACTCTTAAGGACATTTTGGTCTTGGTTTAAAATGGAATGAAGCAACAAGCATTTCAATAATGCTCATAGTGTTACTTTGAATAAGTGGATCAAATGTTTTTACATCTTTGGCCTTAAAAGTGAACATCTCTCAAGGAAAAAAACAATTAGTTGCTCAAGTTTTATGGCCCCTATCAAATCTTCCAGAATTACGATATACTATTGACCAATCTTTGATTCCCATGGGATTTATTTTACATAGTAAAGAGTGGATGAAACATAGAGGTAAATGGCCAGCGTATAGTACTAGAAGATGGGAATTCACATGGACACACACACATATTGCATATCTAAGCTTGTCTCTATGTACTCTTTGAGAGTGACTTTTACTTGGCACTTTAAGTTAATCACAAAGGCATTTATATATATGAGTTGAACTTATAACACCAAGACACAATGAATTGTATAACTATATTACAAACCTAAGGTCACCTCCATGTTCTATTTAGGTCTACGATTTTAATATGCACAGCCTAGTTTTTGTTTGGAATATTCAAAGATGAACCAATAATATTTTATCATTCACCGCGTAGGGCCTACTATTTGTCTACAATATTCGAAGATGAACTAATAAGATTTTATAATTCAGCCCCTTTAAGAGGGTAATGAGAAAGCAAGTGTCTCAAGTCATTGAGACCCATACAAGTGTAACTGTGAATGGATAAACAATAGCAATCAACAATTTGTAAACGTAACTTATAACATTAGGGGACAATAACCAATATGACCATATTATGGACCAAACCATCCCATACTCTATTTGAGTTTTCATGACCTTTTCTATAAAGCACATAAAAACAAACTAACGAGACTTTACAATTCATCACCATTTTAGGGAGAATTCAATTAAAATAGTGCCTTGGGTTAGTAAGATCGCTATGAAGGAGATTGCAAGGGAAAATTTCTGAAAAAACCATGTAGGCATCACAATTCAGGATAATAAATAACGACAAAGCTACATATAAACCTTAAACTTTGCAAACTAAATAATAAAAATCAAATCCAAGAAATTTTGAAGACATGTCATTCTTAAGAGTATTTTTTTTTAATTAATAAGTGGGGAGTTATAAACACCAGCACCACATTACCGCATTACTATGGTAAAAAATCACTTTAGCAAGGAGGGAAATAAACTTGAACTCCACACCTCTATAAGTAAGAGCTTTGCTTAAGAATTGGTGCATTTTTCGTTAAGATTCAGAATAATTGGTTCAATTTTGGCAATTCTTTTGAGTTTGTCAAATTTCTATTAAAGTTTAAAGCAGTTTCATTTGTTATGTGCAATGCCATTGAATTGAAATATTTGAGTATTATTTGGTTGGGTGGATTAGGAAACCAATAGTCATATTGCTTACCTTTTCATTGGGTTTGTTTTGCTCAACATAATTCCCTCCTTGACCAAAGGAATATGTACAATTTAGATTACCACTTACTTTCATACCCAAGGATGAATAGTTTAGGATTTCAAATATAACCCTCATAAAGAGACTCAACCAAGTTCCCTATCCAACCTTTGTAGTTCTTAATAAGGAATCCCCCTTTCATCAAACACTGAAAAGGGGCACTCCTCATTATTATAGGCCCTTGAGAGCGTTTACAACGAAGGAACCAATAACAATCAAACTGCATCAGTCCCTAAATAGAGGCCCTAAGATAACCCATGAAGGACACCCAAGCTAGAGCCCTGTATTCTTCTTAGGAATTACCAAACAATCCAAGCTTCTATTCATATAATCTTATTGATATCATACTTTTGGACACCAGATAAGTTAGCTTCAATCAATCAAAGAAGGAATGTTTTAATTTCTATTACTACATATATAATAACAACACATATATAGGAATACACATATCTCAACCAACCTATTAATAAAAATTAATGGAAATTTGAAAGAATGATGAATCGTAAAAAGTACGTCTTAACAAATTGTTTGCTTGTTCTTTGAGATGACTTGTTAAAATTTTTAAACTTATTTTGATGGGTGAAATGCTGCATGAAGGGAATATGCCCGTCAAATTCCAACCCTGTGGTAACCAGTTCTCACGCACATGTGATTTCAAAAAGAAAAAAAGGTCTAGTGAAGTACATCGTGAAATTTTAAATTTCAAACATATATAACAATTTTGTTGTATACCAACGAAATTCATACGGTTGTCAAGATTTTTCTGCAGTTTCTGTCAGACGACCTCAACCAAGCTTTGGATGCATCTTGTTTTGAAATAAATCCTTCATAATTACAATAAATCTCACTTTGAGCGCACATTACTCCTTCATGTGCGGTGAAATTTATTTACCTATCATAGTCCTTGCTTCTCCCGAGGTAAGTGCGGGAGAGCCATTGGATTCTCTGATCGAACGAATCTCCCACACATTCCTCAGGAGAATCAAGTACTTGATGGGTAAATAATTTTCTCCCCTCATGTGCACAATCCAAGTGCAACAATGTGCATAGGTTCTCTATTTGGAAAAGATTACCCTTCTTAGCCACCTCTAATCTTTGTCAGATACCATTGAGGATGACACCTAATGTGAATATGGTGGGAGTGAGCATGGGTTAAAATTGATGCCCATATGGGCGTTTTTACATTTTTTACCCATTAAATACATATCGATGTAGAAAATGCACATCAAAGGTGAAGTTCAGTTAATTTTGAAAATCGTCAACTTGATGGCCACACTCAACAATTTCCTGCATCAAAATTATATATAATAGTATGGAGTTAATTTGGACTGTGGAGTGACTAGACTAATTTAAGGTGATGACTCGGGGAGGCTGACTCTATTATTTATTTTGGCTTTGTTGGATTAGATATATGATATGATAGTGTATTGACTCCTCCAGCGTTTGCACAAATAGTGGTGTCAAGATTCTCTCATGCCGATGTAGTTGGAAAAGTTTAATCTAGCATATGACATCCTAAACAATCTGTATATGTTGAAATTAATTATGATCACTTTATCCACTATCGTCAACATTTATATTCATTTCAGAAAGTGAGAAATGCTGGAATGGTTTATGGAAATTTCAACTATGTTCTTATTGATGGCAATAATGTGGGCCAACGAGCTAAAACCCCAACTAAAATAGAGAATAATACATATAATGAAATAGAGAAGTATAATTTTGATGATTGTGGAAGAAATAATTCCATGTTACTATATTGCCTAGTCTATGAATTAGGGTGTAATCTAAGGTTGGCCTAGCATGGATGGGACTTAGGGCCTACGCTATGGTTTAGGTCAATAATAAGTACTTACACCCTGGTAGTTCATTCTAGGATTCACGAACCATTTATGAGGCACATACCCACTCTATAGGACCTATATAATTAGGGATCATTGGCATAAGAAAGGGTTATAATTGGTATAATTCCATCCATCCATTGGATTGGGATCCATCTCAAGGATTAATACTTTACCCAAGGTTGAAAACAACATATTTTAAAGCAAATCAATAGTCTTAGAAATTACATACCCTACATAAGGACCTAGGCCATTACATAATCATTGCAACAAAGATCATTGGCCTAAAAGATCATTATATGCACTTAATTTCATCCATTATCACCACAACAAGGATCATTGGCCTAGAGATCATGATATGCACTTAATTTCATCCATAATCACTACAACTAAGATCATTGGCCTAAGAGATCATGATATCTACTTAATTTCATCCATTTAGAGAAGAAAATATGGGTACCATGGCCCAAGAGGTTCATCGGATTAGAAGCCATCTACTTAGTGTCAAACTAATATCGTTTAGGCTTCATGTCATGCATGGCCCGATATATGTACATATATATTACATATGGAATATTATTTGGTCAGCAAACAAGCTTATGGTAAAATATTTTATAATGATTGGTGTATAACGACTTAATCTTGGTAATGTAAAAATAATTAAGTGCCCATGTATATAAGCATACCCGGACTTAACATCGGTGAATGGAATTTTTAGACAATATCATATTTCATGACCGACCTCCATGGCATGAGTTCATATACCCTACATTATGTTGCACAAGTAGCCGAGAAGCCAATGATATTAGGATGCATTATTGTTATTATATATATTATATATCCTTGTCCATGTGGCAATTGCTCAATTGATTTACAAGGAGATTGGTGACATTGTTATTATCTAAAATATTTTTAATCTTATTATTGATCATTAATATGAAAATATAATAATTCATATCAATTTTCATATTGGGGTCGCTTTACATTTTCCCCAAAATAAGATTTGACCTACGTTTAGATCATCTTTCTGTTTGTTTTTTTCACAGAGAGGGATGTTATACTACCAAGATTTTGGCCTTTTTGTTGTAGGTTGAACTGAGGCATCGAGGTCTTATTGGTTATATAGAGGGAAGCGCGGGGAGGCCATAATTTTGAAGAAAATCCCACTATGTTTCTCCATTCTAAGATCATTGATTTACCGTTTCTCGAAGTTGTTTGGCTGCAATAAAAAGAGAAATTGTTCGTCTTCTGCACTTCAGTGCAGTTCTTGTAGTGGACATGGTATGTGTACATCTACGACCTTGTTGTTTTTATTTCTCTGTTCTTTTTAGCATATTTAAAGTATGTTTAAAAAAAAACAAAGCAGTTAAACACAAATTTAACGCTCCTCGACTTCATCTATGCAGTCTGAGTTTGAAATCGGTATGATATTCATCTAACTTGGTGCAAAATTCGCCTCTCTACAACCCCAAGTCGTTTAACTCCATGAAACCCCAGTCTCCCTCAATTTTCCTTACGAAATCCCGTTTCTTTAATCCGCAGACGGTTTCCATCATCAGACGTAATCATTTGGGTCTCCAAGGAAACCCTTCAAGCAACTATCGCTGACAGCCATTGACATTGTTTTGTTCAGTGCTTGAAACATTTCTGGTACTAATCGAGCTTCAGAGGTTCTGTTTGATTAAAACAGCACTCACTTTAATAAAACCCATATAATATGTTTAATATGAATGTATCCATGTATTTTTTTCACCATATATGAACTGGGCATGCTTTAAGATGCTTCAGAGTTTGTGCATTAAGATAAGCTTTGGGGTCTACGTGTTTCTTTCTTTATATGTTTTCTGCATGTAGGTTCAATGAATTAGCCCTGTTGTGGCTGTAAAGTTTGCAATAAATCAGTGGAATTGTTAAACTCAGCTCAAATCTATGCTCGCCAAATCGATTAATCTGTAAACTCTGAAAAGTGAATAATTGTATCAATTTTGAAACAGAAATAAACATAGTGAGTTTAATGGTTGGTATCTGATGAAATCATCCCTTAAGTCTAATCTTTTTTTTGATGTAAAGGTCGCTACTTTACGGTCAAATTTTCTCTTGGTGCTTGTCAAATCTAGTGATAAGCAAAGGATCGTTGGCCATATGAATATGTCAGCAATTAAACGAAGCTATTTGGGTGTGAGTAAATTTACGGCTAAATTTGACTGATAATATGCCTAATAACCTATGAACGAATGCATTAACACCTCCTTGGACTGAGTTGGTCTATCTGGCTAGAGGTACACTAGCACGCAATGCTTTCCCTTTTGGAAATGGATTTTGATGGTGTTTTCCAAGAACACAACTTGGACAAACTCCATATGTGCATGAAATTTTAGGAATAATTTTTTTTTGGATATTCATTTTCCACAACTAGTACGAAAGGCTTTGCCTTTTGGAAATGGATCTTGATGGTGTTTTCCAAGAACACAACTTGAACAAGCTCCATATGTGCATGAAACTTTAGGAATCCCAAGAACAAGTTTTTTGGATATTCATTTTCCAGATACATTTAATTAAGGTATCCAAATCTTTCATGCTAAATCCTACTTAATGAATCAACATGAGCAATAAAAGATTTGCAAGAAAGCGGCTAGAAACCAGCACATTTGTATAAGCAAGAGCCATGATCAACCTGTCCAAATGCAACAATAGTTTCTCGATCGTGTAGTGCTTGAATGACCACATTATTGGGAGAAAAGAGTCAATTGTTTTCCCATCACCAGTATGGAAGATATGATAAATGGAGAGCAAATTGGTAGAGATTCCAGGTACAAGTAAAACATTGTTGATCAACCATCATCTAACTACACAATGACTGATCCTTGAACATCAATTTGAGAAGAATCGCCCACTCCAATCTTTGAAATGTTACAATTGGATGGAGATGGCCACAACTCACTGGAATGAGTCATATGATGAGATTGTCTTGAGCCGAATATCTAGCTATGTCCAAGCCCTTTACTAGATGAAGAGGGTTTGGTCACTGAAATATTATGCCTCTTCATAGCTTCATTAAATGCTTAAAGTTTCTAGAAGCACTTGGAATCTGAATGCCCTTCTCCTGCACAAAAGATGCAGGTTTCATTTGACCTCTTTTTCCATGTTTTGGAGGAAGACACGTTGGGAGAAGGTGGGGAATATATTGTTTTCTATTCTTATGGGCTTGAGAAGAATTATTCTTCTTGTAAGAACCAGTTTTCAGTTTACCTTTCGAGGTATGTGCCTGAGAGCTAGAAAGTGCATCTAGTTGCATAAGCTTGGATTAATCTCTTGTAATATGCTCACAAAATTCTCAAAAGAGGGCATTTTAAACTAGACACCAAGCGCATCCATTGTGGAATAAAAAGAAGAAAATATCTGATACGCGCCTTTCAGCGTGGATAAAATCAGGAAGATGCACTCATTGTCTGATTTAGTATTTCCACATTCTTTCAGCTATGAGACTAATGACCTGAACTTGGAAAGATAATATTCAATGGAAGCATGCTTGTCAGGAACAAGGGATGACAACTCCGTCTCTAAATACAAAGCACAAAATTCATTTAGTTTGCAAAACAGGGAGGCCAGCTTGTCCCTACTGACTTTCGGAGTTGTACATTCAGCAATGTGGAAGAGGAGACTATCAGAAACGTGAATCCCAATCAATCTCGTTTAATCATCGAGCTTATTTCGATAAGCAAATTTCACAATTTCCTTAGTGAACGTTGGTTGTTCCTCAGCCAACATTTGCCATAGCCCTTTTGATTGTAACAATTCTAACATCTTCAATTTCCCGGTGTTGTTGGAAAAATGTAATTATTCGCAGATCTATACTTGATTTCCAGCCGACTCTATCAGAGTCTGTACAAGCCACGATCTTGTCTGTCAGTCTGACAAGAAGGAAAAGTCCACATGTAGGCAGCGTAATTCAATCGAATTTATTTCAGAAGCTAAGTTGTTAGGTAGATAGTTATTGCAGTGTTTAATGGAAAGTAAGTCGGCAAGTAAGTCTGTCTATGCTGTAGCAATCTTCAGGTTGTCTATAAATAGAAGATGCATATTGTAAATAGAGAGAGATATACAAATACAGAGACATTAGACAGCAGAGGACTCAAGGTGTGAAAGTGAAGTCGAAGCTCAAGCTTCTGTGCATTTGATTTAGTCGGAGAGCTGAAGCTCTGTGGACCGAAGAGTTTGTAACAGACAAGTTTGTATTACTTTGTATTTCCGCATAGTTAAATATATGAAATAGTTTGTGGTTGAATTCATGATTATTTGGCTGCTCATATTTCCAGATTTACTTCTGTAAATGTCTTTTACAATTACTGATAAGTAAAAGAACAAGAACCCATAAAATTATCACCGCGTGAAAGTTCCAGGTTTTACGGCACCTTGGTCGATTCAAATTTTCCTACATATTTGGGCATATGTTTTTGTTATAAGTTATTTGGATTTGTAAAAGTGGGTAGTTTACTTCATTTTACTCACAGGTAGAATCATTTGTAAATTCTTAAGTCTTTAGACTAAGAAACATATTCTACCAACCTAGTCGCAGATAAGTTGATAGCATTAGGCATCAACTTGATCGCAGGTATTAACCTGGTCGCAGCACCAACTTGATCGCAGCTATCAACTTGGTAGCATGCACAAAGTTTATGGCAGGAATCAACTTGATCGCAGATAAGTTGATAGCACATATCAACTTGATCGCAGGTATTAACTTGGTCACAGTAAAAGGTGGTCCGAGTAAAAACAGGTCGGAGTTAAAAAAAAGTGAAATTATTTTCTTTTAAATATTGACTGAGCCTTAAACCCAAGTTTTAGTCGGCTCGGTTTTGGCTATCTGGTAGCGAGGTTATATCAGACCAAGGTTTATAACAGCCTAAGATTTTAGGAAAGAAATCTTTTCTTAAAAAGTGGAAATTAATTTTCTAAGGAAAGTTAATTAAAAAAATTAAAAATGGCTTCCACTTCTGGTTCATTGGAACCTCCAAGTTTTACGGGAAAGAATTATGAATATTGGTCTCTAACAATGAAGGCTTTATTCAGAGGACAAGATGTCTGGGAGATAGTCCAGCATGGTTATGCAGAACCAGCAGACATGACAACATATAACAATCTCACACAGGCTCAGAAAGATGTCTTGAGAGAAAAGAGGAAGAGAGATGGAAAAGCTCTGTTTTTTATACATCAGACTATGCATGAGAGCATACTCCCAAGAATAGCAGCAAAGACTAATGCCAAGGAAGCATGCACTAGTGGAAAATGAGAGATTAGTGACCAAAAAAGTGACCAAAATCCGCATATCAATGACCACTTTTGGTTTGGCGATCGCTGGTGGCTAATTTGCGGTCTTTTATTACATGACCAAAATTGGTCATTT
This sequence comes from Pseudotsuga menziesii, assembly GCA_001517045.1. Lineage (NCBI taxonomy): Eukaryota > Viridiplantae > Streptophyta > Pinopsida > Pinales > Pinaceae > Pseudotsuga > Pseudotsuga menziesii. The sequence continues at coordinate 88,933 of LPNX010033279.1, forward strand.
TTATTTTGGTCATTTATAGCTTGTCGGTTGGTCATTAATTTGGTCATATATTTGGTCATTAATTTGGTCATATATTTGAATCAATGACCAAATATATGACCACATTTGTGACCAACTTAATGATCACATGACAAGCTAAAATATGACCAAATTTGGTCGCGTAATAAAAGACCATAAATTAGCCACCAAAACTGATTTTTGGTCATTGATATGCGAATTTTGGTCATTTTTCTGGTCATTTGTATTTCATTGTTTCTGGTCATTTGTATTTCATTGTTTGGTCATTGATATGCGAATTATTGGTCATTTTATTTGCGAATTTTGGTCATTAATCTCATTTATTGGTCACTAATTTAGTCATTTTTAGTCGCTTTATGTATGGTCATTATATTT
>LPNX010033295.1:0-11382 GCA_001517045.1 Pseudotsuga menziesii
CCCCGATCTGCCATGAGCATCCACAGAAAAAAAAAAAAAAGTCCAACCCAGTAGTAGGGACTCTATATTACCAGCAAAAAGTACCCCATCACCCATAGTTTCTTGTAAAAACAGAACATCAACAGACTGCTCAGACACTAGCCTACAGAAGGCTAGTTTTTTAGGTTTACTAGCTAAACCCCTACAGTTAAGAGTCATAACTATCATGAGGTAACCTTACAACGGGCATCCACTTCTCTAAGTGCCCCAAAAACATCAGAAAGATCAATACCTAATACAGTCCCAGCCTGATTTGTAGTAGTCAGAGGTCTTCTAAATCGAGCAGAAGAGACCGAGTCCAACAAAACCTTTGAACTGGATCCGAGAAAGTAACCAGACCCCGATTCTTTAAAAACCTTGATAGAGGAGATAAACCCTAAACCCTTAAGACTGGAGTCTCCCAAAGTAAATTCATCCAAATGTTTTACACCTGCCTCCATAAATTTACTAAGAACATTACCCTCCTCAAAATCAACAAAAGAATTCAGACTCAAAGGTTTAAGAGAAGAGGCACAAATCTCCTTGGAAATGGGATTGACGGTTTCCACACAGTCATCAGAAATCAAAGGAAATGATACTGTATCGACAATAACATCGTCCAAAGGCGGACTACCAACTCGAGAAAGCTGGGGAAGGATAGGTTCAGTAGGAAAAACAGAATTTTTAATTTTCCAAACAAATTTAGACTTTGGAGCAGTGGCTAAACGTTTTTTCAAAAAAGGTAAATGACAATGGACCAGCAAATGTCCATAATGATGACAACGATTGCATCGAAAGGGAAACCTTACATAATCTAATGGTTGGGAAAAAACAGTCTCTCCTTTCTGTATGGCAATATCTTCAGCAAGACCATTACGCAAGTCTAACAGGACCAAAACTTTCCCCAGACAACATATACCATTCTCTAAAAAAGCCAAATCAGCCTCAAGGAAAGTCCCAATAGCATTGTCAATCAACTTAAAGAATTCCACAGACTAGTACTCGAATGGCAGATTGGGCAATTTAACCCATATCGATAGAGAATCATACCTCTCAATTCGAGGGTCAAAAAGAGGCGTCCAGCGCTTGAGGAAGAGGCCCGAGTTCTCCCATTTCCAGACACCTTTCAAAATGACGTCTGCATCAGCTGGAGTCCGGAACTTGAAGGCCAACCAGCACCGAGGAAGTATGAATATTTCCAGACAGAGCCTAACCTCCCGCATCCAAGTGTCAAATACCCATCCATGTAAATCATCAGAACTAATCTTCCTCCCGCCAAACCTGTCCACGAGAGTGAGAGCATTGGTAAGAACAATCTTATTCAATGGAACATCCTCACCCACCACTAGCAGCAAGGGTTTGTCCATTTTACAGACACATTTGCTAATTCTCTTTCTAGTGCCCTTCTTCGAACCAAACGGCTGATTCAACATATCCCTTTTAACAGCCTCAATAGGAACAGAATCCCCGCATCCTGCACCAGAAACCACATGCCAACTGAGAGGGAAAGGCAGATGGATTCAAAGAACAATCAACACCAGAAGTGTCCCGCACAGGATCTTTCACCAGACCAAAAGATGGAGACATAACAGGTCCAGTCTTTTTGGTAACCGCAAAATCTTTCCCATCCCCCGAAAAAGCTCTATCAACTATAATCTTGTCCAATAATAACTCCAAGTCTGTCACCTTCACAGGAGAACAACAATTGAAAGAAAAATCAGGTAGCTTCTCCAGCTCAGTCGACCTCGCCACCAACAGAGACTTCGAAATCGCACAATCCTCAAAACCCTTCAAAGGGAGCACCCTTGAGGAATTGAAAACCCAGTTACGCTGAGGAGAACGCGCTAAGGCTTTAACCTCCCTCAAAGACATCTTGGGAGCAGAAAGGAAAACCCCGGTTATCACCGCTAAAAAACCCAAGATACTAGGAGGAAACCAGCAAAAAAGCTAATAGTTAAGAGAAAATGCAAAAACTCAGATCAGACAGTAAAACAATCCGTTGCCAGCACCAAGAAAACACTGCACTCCAACACCATACCAATAATCCAGCAATTAGCTCCAAAATAACACCAAAAAATTTAGATCAAATAGAAAATCGGCCCATCTCCAACGCCAAGGACAATCTACATTCCAACACCATACCAATAATCTAGCAGTCAGCACTGATATAACACCAAAATCAGACCCACGAAAACACCACTTGGAATCCCAAGAATAGCCAGAGAAGAAACCAGCAGAGATTGTATCACCAAATGAATAACAAAAAACAAAGAACGGGCAGTAAAACTACCCGACTCCAATACCAAGGAGATTAATTAAAATCGCATTAATGCCGAGATCCGCCAGAAATCTCCAGTCCATATGTCCAGCTAAACAAAGCCCATAGTCTCCAGGTGTATGATGTGAGTAAAGTCGTGTCCGACCTCCAAATCAGAATCATTCACCGAAGTACGTTCTGTAATAGCTTCTCATCCACCTTGATCATACGGCTGAAAAAAAACAAAATCCAACGGCTGCATGCACCAGGAGAGTGATCCAACGGCTAGAAAGCATAGACAAAATCGATCCAATGGCTAATTGCTCCAAGAATCAATCCAACGGCTAGAAAGCATTGACATCGATCCAATGGCTAATCACTCCAAGAAACGCTCCAAGAAAGATAATATACCTTAGACATACCTCTAGAAACCCTGGACATGTATCTTAGATGATATACCTCTAGAACGATAATATACCTTAGAAGCATTCTTCTTTGAAAAAGGAAATTTTTTATGTGATTAGAATAATTGTATACTTTTAACCATTTATATCAACAATTTTAATTATTTTAATCAAATTTATAATAATAATAATAAAAATAAAAATAATTAAATAAAATTTAAATTTAAAAGTATTTAAATCATGTTTTTAAATTAAATTTTACATCTTCTAATAAATATTTATAATTTTATTGAAATTTTAAAATATTCAAAATATATATTTTTATTATAATAAATTGAGCAACTTTTAAAATCAAAATATACACACTAACATCAGTTTAATAAAAAATCAAATTGTCTACATGTTAACTTATAATTAAAAAAATATTATACTCATATAAATAAACAACCATATTAGGATAATATTCACAATCTTACAAAGTGAGTAGTCAAATATTAATAGTAAAATTCAATTTACTTGAGTAGTAAGAAGAAAAATCATAAAACCAACAACATATGAAATTTAAATTTAAATTAGCTAAATTGTAAAACAATTTATGTAATTATATATTAAATTTCAATTTAAAATTTCGTTAACTTGAAACCTAATAGCTATAACAACACTAGATTTACCTTAGAAAACCCCTTAAGGAAAAACCAACCTTCAATAATAGATTTATTATTGGTTAGCCAAGGTTGCCAAGAAGAGCATCTCTCTTGCTCACTTTGGCACATTACAATGAAATATTAAAATTCTTTAAATGCAAATACAACTAGCAAGAAACCACTAGCCCCTAAAACCATGTGCCTTGAACCACTTACATCCTTGCTCATTGCGAAGTCAAGGTTAACCCTAACATGTAAATGTTCATTTTTAGTTATAGAGAAAAACAAGTCATTTTTTTAGTTATAGAAAAAAACAAGTCATTTCTTAAAAACATTTGGATAAATGTTTAAAATCTTCATCTCATTGTAAAATGTTTTTCAAATTTCAATTTATTCTGAAAATTTAGATTTTAAAATTTTATATGGATTATTTTACTTATTAACTACTCTTAATATTCATTATTAGTTTTAAAGAAAGACAAGTAAAACAATTTTTGGAAAACTACTTGATTATGTGATTATTAATGTTACTAAGTTCATTCCCTATTTTGAAATTATTTAAGCAAGTTGGTCATTTCCCTCTCAAGTAGAAATACTTAATAAACATTTTTGTAAATTAAAAAAGATTTGCACCTCAAAAAAAAACTTGATCTCTCTAAACAATTAGTAGAAGCATAGTTAAAATGGATCAATACTAATAATAATAATAATTAAGATTAAAAAAAATCATTTTAATAAAAAATCAAATATTTCACACTAAAACAATTTTAATAATAATAATAATTAAGATTCCAATAAAAAGATACAGCTGGCATCATTTTAATAAAAAATCAAATTATCCAAATTAAAATAATAATGGCATCATTTTAATAAAAAATCAATTTATCCAAATTAAAATAATAATAATAATTTAATTAAAATTAAAATTAAGATTAAAAAATAATAATACTAATTTACTTAAATTAAAAAAAATGCAAATTAAAATAATAATAATAATTTTCTTAATCTTAAAATTAAGATTGAAAAATAATAATAATAATTTACTTAAATTCAAAAAAATGCAGCCGAAAAAAGATTTTCTTTTAATAATAATAAAAATACTTAAGATTCCAAAAAAAAATGCAGTTAGAAAAAGATTTCCTGATACATGATTGGCATCCTCAGGCCTGCTGCCCAACATTTAATGTTATGGGCAACTGAGCAGACCGCCTTTGGATTAAAAAAAAATGCAGCTGGACAAAGATTTCCTGATACATGATTGGCATCCTCAGGCTGCTGCCTAACATTTAACGTTAAGGCAACTGGGCAGACCTCCTTTGGATTTCAAGGCTTTCAAACTACTTAATATCCAACCAGCCTTGGCATTAAATGCTAAGCAGCACGCTGCGCATTTTCGCCCTTTCTGGTGTCCATGAGCCGAGAAAGCGCCGCAGCTTCGTTGACAAGTGCAACCACATTTTTCATGGCCGACTGCATATCGTCTGCTGCTCCATCGCCTTTCCTCTTAAACCATCTGCTACTTAACCCGCACTCCCATCTCTCGCTTGAAATTTTAATTCGATTACCATCCATCACGCGCGCAATACGCAATTTCCACTCCTCGCTCATGTAAGTCTCTGCCTCTTTGTAACGGATGCACATAACTTGAAACTTGCCCGGAGGATCGAACACAAGCAACTGGTCGGGGTTCGATTCCTCCACCCTTTTTGTATCCATTCTACCATTTCCGGTAGTGCCTCCATCTCAACCCCGTGCGTGCCGATTCCAAGCCTGAAATCGGTCGTCCCCTGCCCTTCGCGACAGAAGGTAACAAATCCGTGCCTCTTGGGCTGGTTTCGAACTCTAGTAACCAAAACCCTGTCCTCGCCCTTACCGCTTTCACAGCGAATAGATACATTAAACTGCAGCAGATGCCTGGGGTTGCAGAACCGCAACATGGACAGTAATCTTCCTACGGCTTGACATTTTGACATATCTGAGCGTTTGGAGGTGAAGCCTCAGTTCTTCAATGGCCATCTCCGAGCACGCCGTGGAGAATCGCTGGTCCAAGCGCTGTCGCATGCAGAGATCCTGCAAGTGTTCCACCGACATGAAACCCCCGTTCAGTAACTCGTTCCAACTCGAGCCATAGAAAAGCTGCTTCCCAAACCGAATAATTATCTTGACGGACCTCATCGTTTCATGCTGTCGGCAGAACACCGGTTCCAGGCACGACAAAAGTCTTGCTTCGTATGCCAAAAAACCCCAGTGCGAGAAGAAATATACTTCCGTGATGGAGGTTTTACCGGAGAATTCGGCCGATAGGGTATCAATATCAGATCCGCCGCAGATCGAATCCTGGCACGGTACATTTGCTCCGGATTTGAGACAGAAAAACGATTTGCGGGATAAACGATCCCGTTCAGAGACGTTCGAAATGTCTCTGGATTTTTGCTCGAAGCAAACCCTGTTGATGGCGATCTGCGGCTCCTCTAGAGATTTGCAGAAGCAGAAGACAAAGAAGTCAGGGAAGTAGCCACTGTTCTTGTCCAGTGAAAAGCTTATTGCAACTAATTTCAGCCTAAAAAATGTAAATGGTACAGTTTAGCTTACTCCATTTTTAAACGGCTAAACCAATTTAGAAAACTTTATCATTTTGAAAGATTAAATATATGAAAGTAAATAGTGAGATGCCTCCCTGGTCTTTACAAGCTTCAAATTGAAGGAAAAAACCAATTTAATGTATTGATGTGAATTTTTAACTATGATTTTGTTCATTATTGTAAATATCACATTTATAAAGTGTTTAATTATTTTCTTGACTCATTATATTAAATTTAATTATTTTATTGACTTATTTTACTCGTATGTAATTATTTTATTGAGTTATTATATTAAATTAATTGATTGCACATATATATTTATATGGCCTAGCTTACATGAAGAGAAATATATATATTTATATGTCCTAGCTTATTGTATAAATACTTATTTTATAGGTCTTTGTTATGTTCCCCAATGATATATAGTTTTTTCCCACCTAGATTAGTTAGACAATACAGTGACAAATTTTAGTTTTGGCATAGTTTAATTTTGTAAAACTAAATTTTTATAAAGGTAATTTTAATCAAATCGATTTTTATAAAACATTATTGGTTGTAGACGAGGTTGCATGCATGAGGTTTGTCTCGAGGATTGTTGCCCACCCCCCGGTGGTCGGCTGATGTCACTAACACTACAGTCAACTAGCCCAGCGATTAGATGGTGGGGAGCTCGATAAGTCCTTAATTTGACTTTTGTAAGTTTTGCCATAGTTAATTTTGTAATATTTGTCATAAACTGCTTTTAGTATAAGCGTTGTTGATGCTTATGAATCTCCTTCCTCGCCCACAATCCAAGGTTAGAGCATAGTGTTTAATCTGAAGGTGAAGATTGTTAACATTCAACAAAAGAGATCAATGAGGCGCTTCAATCAAAGTCAAATGGCACCTTCATCCCTCTGAAGCCCATATCGTTGGCGTCGCTTCCTCTCTCACAAAGCCCACTCACCAAGAAGGCCATAGCTTACGCCAAATCATGGCTGGACCTCGTCGTCTTCCTTCACAGCATGTGATCGTACTATTTCGGGGCGACCATAGCCATGGTCAATTTCCCTCATTGGAATTGGGATCCGTAGGTGTTCTACTTGGCATATGTGTTGCATGACCTAGGCCTCTCATCTGTTGCCATGGAACAAACACTGCTCTCCTTTGGATTCCAGAGGGGGTTGCTGGCCTGAGAGTTTCTACTACACGACGGGGCGAGGGATCGCATGAGCGATAGCATGGCGGAGGCCCTCTTTAGGCATCAGGACAACATATGCAAGACGTTCGGACATTTGCCAGAGAGTGGGTTGTTCATATGCAGAACCCACCTAGACGTCTATGGCGCCTTCGAGCCTCTCATATGGTTTTTTTGGTGAAGGATCGATATCTTTGCGTTTACTTTTAGGTTTCATTGTTCATCGTGGATACTTGCCATAAATTCAGGTTTGTTTTTAGTTAAGAAAACATATCCAGGATGAAACAGTAATGAGGGGTGTTTGGGTTGATTTCTATTATAAACAAAATAAATATAAAAATATACTTAAATATAGTTTCTCTTTTCTAACTTCTATGGAAAAATATAAAAATATACATAAATATAGTCTCTTCTTTTCTAACTTCTATGGAAACCGGAAGATTCAACTCTTCTATGTATATTATGTATAATAAAACAAAATTATTATATACAGATATATATTTTGCATAGTTTGAGGCTCAAAAATAGATAAATAGACATTCCAGCTTCAATTGAATGCTAATACATGTTATTTAGTAGAATCAAGGTATGGCCAGATTACATGATCCACTCAATCATTATATAGAGACTCAACAAGAGCATCGTGTTACTTACAAGAATTGAACTTAGGTGGGGTGGGTAACAATTTTTCCTCCCAACCACCCAAGCTACATCCAATGGACAAAACACTACTAGTTTACAACACGAAGAGCTTTGCAATCAGATATTCCAATTCAATTAAGGTTAAACTTATTCAGGCATGGACATAAATTTAATTGAATTTGGCTCTACCCTTCAACGCCTCTCATTTCTGTACTAGTAGTTAGCTTATGACCCCTTTTCAATTTGAATCGAGCCTCATAAAGTAGACTCTACTCCCCAGTATTTTTATTTGTACGCTTTGTTGAGTGTGTGTTGATGGTTGGAATTACATTGACAGATCCTTTCCCGGCCCCTGCATCCCATAAATCTATATGGTGAAGTAACCGAGTTAGAGGGGGTAAATATAGGCTCTAAGCAAGAGGCAGATGAGGGGACCATTACCAAAAACACCAAGTGGAGTGCAGGGCAAGTTTGAGAGCAGAGATCGACAATAATGAAGGAAGGAGGAGGATAATGGCCAAAGCTATCATAGAGAATGAGGATGGTACAAATCCATTCATTCACACACATCACAAAAGGAAATTTGTGAAGCCATCCTAGGAGGAGAATCATTGCGGGCATATGACAAAGATCACCGCACACAGGAGTGAGCTGAGAAGAGACATCGTATTTAATGCAGGGAGATAGAGTATTATAGCCAAGGGTATGATGAGGGCATGAGGTAGTACATATCCATGCTCCTTCACACATCATAATGAGATCATTAAGGGAGGCTACGTCCAGCCTTGGAGGGCCCATGTAGGTTGGCAAGTAGAGAGGGATGTCAAGGAGGTTGACAAGGAAGTTAATTAAGGTCATGTTATGAGTGGAAATCAAGAGAACACCGATGCAGGTGGAGGAGACATCGAAGAGACTAGGTGAGGGTATCATTAATGTTTAAAGGTTAAAATTCCCCCCCTTCTAAGATGTATATTTCCATGTCGTAAAGAGCAAGCAAGATTGGCTTATTTGTCTTCTAGAGTGTTTAATTGTTGTAGGACATGGAAACATTGTGAGTCCTCAAAATATCTTACCAAAGAAGGTATCCTCATGAAGATGAGTTCCAAAGAGATATCCTTTGGTTGGGAGTTTCTTCTTAAGTGTTGTATTATTATGTGAGAGTCTCCTACTACTCTCAACTTGCCAAATCCTTTCTTCTTGGATATACAAAGACCCTTCCATAGGGTCAAAGCTTCAACATGATTATTTTTCATTGTGCTTAATCCCCATGCAAAGCTTATTTCAATGATTCCCTTGGGGCCAAAAAACACCCCCCACCCACTCCTACTATTTTTCTTCATTACAATTGGGAATTATTTTATTACAGCTGGGAAGTATTTTATTCATATACCAACCCAATGTATTCTCCTTGACACATTTTTCAGTTATCTCATTGTATATTAATATATCTAATCCTAAATATGCAACAGATTCAAGAGGCAACCAACCAATAATAGCTTGATTCAAGTTTTCTTTAAAATGGAAGATTGTATGATAAATTTTGTAGTGATGTCTAGCACAACCGATCTCATACACTTCCCCATAAGTACTAATTATCAAATCATCCTCGATCATGAGAACCAACGGTTGTATTGGTGTAATGTTTGGAGTGTGAAATGCAAGATGTGTGTGTTTGGAAAACAAATTGTTTAAGACATGGAACAGTTGTATTATTCGTTCATCACTCATGGCGCTAGGACTTAATAGAGCCAAAAATGAGAGGTTCCCTGATGCAACAAGGATGGACACCTTCCTGCAAAATATTGTCTCTGCCCCTAATGGATTTCCAAAATGTGGAACTAAGGCCTTAATGAATAATCTTCGTCCATTGACTGGTGTAATTTTTTATGAAACCCGAGCTCTTAGATTTATTCCAAATTAGGAATATATTCTTCCATGCACATCTTGCCTACCCAAACTAGAAGTGTTACATCTTCAATGTCTAATAACTCCTTCAATTTTGTTCATGCAATTAACTTAGTTGTGGAGCGGAGGGAATTTCAGATTGTCTTTTCCTTACAGGAAATATGACCTGCAAGAATATCGTTGTTGGTTTTTTAATGGATACCCAGCCATAATTTTGCGCAAATCGAGGTCCAAAAGAGGGATGGCTAACTTCACCCCGGCTGGCATCTTGATTCCAGATAACAATCAAGTCTCCAATCCTTGAAGGTGAGTTATAGCACAAAGTACTATTGCATTTTTATGTACTTCGGTACATCTTGTTGAGCTCAATGCATCTACAAGCATTGCTATCAAATTAGTATCAACTATCCATTGCAAAGTATCAACATGATATGTATACATGTGATTGTCAACCCCAACTAGCCTGCTTAAAATCCCCATGAATAATGCTTTTAAGGTTGAATATTTGTCTTCATGTTCTTCTTCGAAAGTGAATCCAATTCTATTACTTCAACCCTTTGCAATAACTGTGGATCCAACATTGGATGTCATAATAACGAGAATGCTTTTGGTTTTTTTCCTATGCATAAGAATTCAAAATATTTGTTTCCTAATCTTTTCTAAGGCTCTTTTTTTGGATATAAGCTAAGAGTGCTAGAATACTGGAGTTGCTTCCAACATTGACTTTAATAAAGTCAATCTTCCCCTGGTCAAAAGCTATTTGTTACATCAATGAGCTAATATGACCTCAATCTTTTCTAGTAATCGAGACCAATCCATCAATTAAAGGGGATTGGTGATTTTTGAAAATTGATTTCCATACCTATAACAAAGTTACAAATATTGAGAATTTCTTGCAATTTATTTGCTTCTCTTGGATATCCATCACTAAACACGAGTACATCATCTACATACATGAGATGAGATAAGCATAATGCTCTACCAGTCTTAACTCCTACTGTAACTTTTCCCATCTAGTGTGCTTCAATGAAAATTTAGAACAACAGAGGAGATAGCAGGCATCCTTGTCTTAATTCCCATGTGGGATTGAAAAACTTAGACGTTGACCCATTTATTAGAAATGCAAAAGAAACTGAAGTTAATCATCCCATAGTCCACTTAACTATTGGAAGACTAATCCCCACATGGAGGAGCATCAACCTGATGTATAATCGGATTTTTTATAATATGATTTTGACAAGTCAAGTTTCATGATCATTGTTGGAATTTATTTTTTTATAGAGTGTCATTTTGTATTCCTTGGGTTTGGGAAAACCACCAACAATCTCCAGAGAGATATGCTATGTTTATGGGCTGTGATTATATTGTCTCATTTGGAATTCAAGACATTTTGGTCATTATGGATTGATTATCTTTTGGTTATCTCGCAAGCTAGAAAAGGCATCTCCCTGGATGTAACGTCCCCATACCCCATAATGTGGATAAATTAAGAATTTTACTTCAAGAACCCTTGTCACGTCCCCTCCCGTCCACCAGAGAGAGAACGCGACTATAATGTTATCGATCCGAGAAATCTAGCCCCATGAATGTAAAAGAAAAATGCATTGACAGAGAAGATACATATGCAAATATATAAATCATTGACATGCAACAGAAGCAAAACACATTCCATTCAAGCATTCATCATGTTCATACTAATTTATAAAACAAATACAGTTGCAAGGATTTAAACACAAGAAATACTTATCTTGAA
>LPNX010033307.1:0-31474 GCA_001517045.1 Pseudotsuga menziesii
AGGTGAAGGTGATGTAGCGGTAGTAGGTACTGTCTGTGAGCTACTGGATGGAGTACCTACGGGATTACTCTGAGTCCCGGTCTGTTTCTGTGGGGTGTAGGGATGGTAATGGATACCCCCCTCTGGTTCTTCTGTGGTACTAGGACTCGGTTGCCTAATATTGTTTGAACTATCTCCAAATACAGGAGAGCCGAAAACTACTTTATATTTCTTGCCACTACGTGTGCGTCCAATGTCATCAAAATCACTTTCAAACTCTTGTGACATTACTATGTTTACTTATTCATTTGAAATCATGTTCATTACTCCTTTTTCATGTAGCAACATCTTAATGGACAAGTTTAGAGACTTTAGGTACTTACCACGATATCCTTTGAAGAAGTACCGCTCAGCCTCGCTGAAGCTTTTTCTTTGGTCAACTGCAAATTCTGTAACAAAGCCTCCTAGCACGCTCGTAAGCCAGAAGTCCACTGCTCTCGTAATGGGATTGTCGAGGTTCTGCACGGTCTGAATCAGCTCCGGTGTCCAGACAATGTTTCTTTTCTTCTTGAATATGTTCCTATCTGTCAACTTGGATAACCAGTCGAAAAGCTAGTTTCCATAGGTCGCAAAAAATATAGCGTGTATATCTGAAGCGATATGCTTTTCTAACTAGCCCTCTGTGCTCAGTTTAGGGATCCGATTTTCTTTCTGGGAAAACTCCCTTAGGTTTGAATCCAGCCACTGGTGAAACTCTTCTCTGGTGGGATGCCAACAGAACATTAGCCCTCAGTTGTTCAAAACCAGCAACAGAACCATTTGTCGGCTGCTATAGGCAGACCCGGGTTTACTATAATCAACCAACAACACCCCTAGATCACTGGCCCTTTTGGCGACAGACTGCAAAGCGGCCTGAAGTCTCACCCGAAGTGACTCTAATGGGTTGGCAAAGGAATCAAGCGTCTTGGACCGGGTTCTGTGGCGATCCCACTGGTGGCTCGCAGCTCTCCTAGTTGCGGTCTCTCTTCTACGCGTCGCGCGATCTCCTGCTCGCATCGCGCGATTTCCTCACCTCACAGCTCTTCTAGCCACAAGATATTCCTTTATACCGCCACGCGATCCTTCCCTGCGGCGTGCACTTTCTCAGACCCACGATATCTCCAACCTTATCGCATCGCCGCACACGGTACGACACGCAGTTCCTGCCCAACGCTAAGTCCTTCACCTGCGGTATCGCGCACCGCAGCTCCTCTGCTGGTGCGGTATCACCTCTCTGTGATATCCTACCTCCGCGGTTTAGCGCACTTAGCGTTGCTCGTGTCGACGTGCAAGACTTAACATACAAGGCTATTCGATACTGCAATAGAGACTGTTTTACGTAAAGCATAAATGAACCATAAACAGCGTGCCAAAGACGTTAACCTATATTTACCCTTCTATATTGCTGTGAACTGATTAACACATTCATTCATTAAACTGTAAACAAAGTCCATAAACTGACTGAGAAATGCATAAGTAAACATAACACATAAACCAATCGCATAACACTGATTTTAACGTGGTACACCTCCAGGATGGAAGTTACGTCCACAGAACTGTGTTTTTATTATAGCTCAGGGGAAGGTAAAACACAGTTCTGCTGCACTGCATATGCAGCTTAAGATCTTCTCTCTTAGACCTCTTTTCTCTTCTATATTGCTCTCCTACAATATACTCTTCCCTCTCTGTCGATCCCTGCGGATCTTTACATACATATTCTATAAGCCAGCTCCTGGTTACCGTAAGATTGCTACCGCTAATAACAGAACCAGAGCTAGGCTTTTACAACAGTCTAATAGTCTGCAAAAACACTACTAACGACTGAATGAACCAACTACTTAACTAACAAAATGACTAGCTAGCTCTTCAACCCGCCAACCCTTTTACAATACAAAATATATTCTTTTATAGGCAGCCCAAAGGTCTTGCCATTACAACACTGTGGGCCTATCCCAACAGTAACCCAAAACCTAACTAGTGACAGTCGGCCATATCTGTACTTGAGGTAGCCGCTTTCCATCACACCACAGCTCTCTGCAGTCTTCCATGCTTCCCGGCACTGATCATGGGTACGATGCACCGCTTCGCTTTTCTGTCCTTCGCCTTCAATGCTTCAGCCTCGTTGCTCCTTCTTCTTTATGAGGGTCGCTGAGCCCTCCTGTCTTCCGCCGCTGCCTTCAATGCAGTGGTTGAGCTCTCTCTTCTCGGCCGCTCAGGTACCGTTGCCTTCTTGACTTTTCTATCTTAAAAGTCATGGTTTCCGGCTCTGCTCTCCAGCTGGAAACGTGCTACAGCGTCGTAGCTCTGTCTTAACTTCTTTCCGCCAAAACTTATCTTTCCGCCAAAACTAGCAGCTTCTTCTGTAGATGCAGGACCCTGCTCCAACAACCTTAGTTTGTCATTTACACATTAAATTGGGTCATACAAATAATAAATATGAAGAAAATAAAGTGGCATTGCTTCATAAGTACATTTGGAGGTTCATGGAGACCTTGGGTGGCTAGATTCTTCCTTACACATGTCATGACTTAACCAAAAATTCAATATTATGAGTAATGGAACGTTCTTGGAAGGTGAAGAGGTGTCAAGTAACATATCATGAGCCCAAGGATTCGAATGGGTGAAGAGGAATAACTCCCCATAGAAGAGGAAGAGGCTAGGAAGAAACTAGGTGCTATTTGGAGAGAGATTCCCCTACGTTTTATGACAATAATGATGGAAGATTATATGGCTAGTCATACCTGATTGCAGACCTATGACAATATGACATGTCAGGGATAAAAATATACTCCAAGAGGGTGCACTTGGGGCTTGGTGGAAGCAATTTGAATTTGGAGAAAGATGAAGGGTTGAGGAGAAGGACAAGTGTCAATGAGGTTACTAAACATCAAGGATGAGTTGGAAGAAGCCTGTGGGCGTGAATTCAACCTTGGAGGACCTTAGTATGGTTATAAAAATATGTCATGAGGAATTATAATGGATTTTGATCATTTGAGAATTTGTCTTTGGCATTTTGGAAAGCAGTAGCTTGTCCATTGCACGGTGAGTGCTCACTTACCCTGCTAGTGAGCCAATTTCGAGAGAGTGAGATTCGCATCCAAGTTGGATGTGGGAGAGGCCACCATAAACTCTAATTTGGAGCTTCATGGAGTTTTTTACTGCAAAAGGGATGTTGTTACTATTTGTGACCCATATTTCCTCCCATTCTCTCAATACCCACTTCAATATTATCATATTTATCTATGATGGTGCACTTGTGTGAATGGTGGTTGTGCCCCATTGAGTCTAGTTGATGACCAAGCATGGGTGAATGATTTATGGCTCTGTAATATGTCCCTAATCACATTGTAAGTCGAAATCAGAAGAAATACATATGCAAATGTCCACATTTTCAAGCTTTGTTGTGACTAGCTTCCATGTGTTGATTTCCCATTTCAATGGAGTTGTATATTTGATGTATGTTATGACTTGGATCTGATATTATATGTTTTTAGTGAGATATTACAATGATTTTTATGGTCCATATTCATTATCCTCTGTTCTAAACCATTATATACACAAATTGTGAGTCAAAGTTGAGCTTTTACACGTCATTTCTCTTGAGCAAATATCATTGAATTTATGCATTTGAATATGAAGCTTCAGAACTATGTTGCAGAAATATTAACCATATCAAATGACAATAAATAAAGTCTAATAACAGTCCCCATACTCTTTTTTTAAAGTTGGTATTTTTGCATAGGAGTTGGAGAGCCATTTCTGCTCACATCCTAGGGGGATTTGCACCGTAAACTGCTAGTAATTTTAACACTTTTGCCAATGTTACAAAATCAAGTTGCAAATGTCTATCACCTGTCATAAATTTATCATATTTTCCATTGAGTGGTCCTAATACTCCCCATATCATTCCCTACCAAATTCAAGACCCTCTTGTGTCATTCGAATCCCCTAGAGTCAAGACTAGTAAAGGCAATTTTTCCCCAAATTCTGCCTTTGTTGGGAATTTTTGAATTGGGTCATTACAGTGGTATCAGAGCATGATCTTAGAACCTTTTGGAGTTCAATATTCATGTTTCCCAATTATGACATTCCTCCATTAGAAACTGGAACTAGAGACCTTAACAGTGGAAGTGTAACACCTTGGTTTTGACCCTGTTTGCATTAAAAATGTATATGATATATATATTGTAATTAATCGTGGTGTGGAGCTAAGGAAAAATCCCCACCATTGATTTAACGTTTTATGTTCCGGCGATTAAAATCCTTGACGGTGGTATTTTTGTGCCAGACGGCACATTATAATTTTGGCATCATGTAAATATGCATTTTAATTAAAATACCCACAACTAGCTATGTCTATGCAACAAATAATGAGATGGGGATATGATTTCCTAAGGATAAGGGGGGGGATATTTAACCTTTGGGTCCAATGGGGAAAAACCAAATGTCAAAGGGAGAACCCATGGAACAATCAACTACCTTTCTTGTCTCATTCACCAATCATTTAATTCTGCCAGAATGTGGTTGAGTTAGTTATTGCATGGAGTGGGAAGAGTATGGGTAGAAATTCGAATTGGGCAGAGGACCCACTTTTGAAAAGCCTGGGAGTTGTTTTTTACCTCCATGATTTTGCCTGCTTTATGTTTCCTTCACGATTTGGGGGTCCTGGGCGTTTTTATCATCATCATCCATCCACGTTGGGTTGTTGTATGTGTGTTTTTACCTCACGTGGATAGTCGTTCTTCACTCTCCTCAGGCTGATAATTTCATTTTGGGGTGATGATCTGTGGTTGGGGTTCCTTCCCCAACGTTTTTGTTGCATTTCTCCACCGTTTGCCAAGCTTAAAATTGATTTTGGCTCTTGGGGCTGTTTCACCCACTTACCATTTCTAATTTTAGCTTCTGGGACGTTTTTGTCCATGCCCATCATTGTAATTATTGTGTATTGTATTCGTTTTTGGCCACGTTAAGGCCCAAACATCCCTGGGATACGATTTGTTGCTGGTAGGTTGTTTTCACCCACCTTGGCAATTAATTTTGTTGCCGAATCATTTTCCTCCACCCAGAAATTGTGTATATTGTTGTGTATGCCTTTGTGTTGTGGTCTATGTTGAATTGGGAGTGGAAATGGGGCTTGACCAGCTTGATAAATCTAGTGCATGAGGAACGTCACTGAGAGATCTTAAGGGCTGATTGTTCCTTACTGCACATCCTGAATATGCATAGCTTGAGGGAATGTACAACATACAAGGGGATGATTCCTTGTGTTGGGTGTGTACATGTTGGAAAATCCAAGTCAGATCTTGTATAGGTGTCCATGGCTCTATGGTTGAGCTCACTAGCTTAGCAAACAAGCCTTTCCATCCCCTTGGCAGTCTGATAAACCCAAACATAGCTTTGGCTTGACTGAGTTTTGACATATCTTCGCCTATGTGTGAGCCTGCTAGTTTCCTTTTCCTTGGGGAATCATGCCCAGCTCGGGGGTGGCAATGTTGCTGAGAGATTAAGGAGCACACTGGCCTATGGTTGGGTGGAACGTTGCAGCGACATAGCTGGTTGCGGGATGAGCTTCTTCATAAGATAAGTATTCTTGTCTATTCCATCTCTGCAATTGTATTTGTTGTTTAATGAAAATGATGAACATGCTAAATGCTTGAATGGAATGTAGTTTGCTTGCGCTGTATGATAAACAATTATGCATCTATGCACATTTTAGTTCAAAGCATTTCAATTCTTATCATGTGTATGTTCATGGAGCTAGTTTCCCAGATTCCTTAGCGTAATGTCGCGTCCTCTCGCCGGTAGAAGGGTGGGGATGCTACAATGTGGTATCAGAGCACATGTTGTAGCATGGGCCTCAATGGGCCATGAAGAGCAGTGACAGAAGCAGAATTAACCCCTATTGAGCACAGGATAACAGGGAGAATTACAAAGAAATTTTAAGTATGGAAAATATCGGATGACTTAAGCTTAGTCCATCCGATACGTCGGATGCCTTAAGCTGATTCCATCTGATACGTCAGATGACTTAGTCAAGTCCATCCGACAAAGAAACCAAAGCAGAGAGAAAATTTTGAAAAAATTCCTAAGTTTGAATTTTGTTGAAAGTCTCGGCCGGGAGGAGCCGAAGGTCTCAGCTGGGAGGAGCCGAAGGTCTCAGCTAGGTGGAACTAATGGTCTTAACTGGGTTGAGCCGATACATCGGCTAACAACCCAAGACCCAGCTAACAAGGCAAATGGAAAGAAAAATTTTGAAAATTTATCTAAGTGTCAAAATCATCGGAAGATGTTTGTTGAGGCGGAGCCGATGTGTCGACAAGACTCGCCAGAAGGGAGCTGACGCATCGGAAGACAGAGGGAGATTGATCCAATAAGGCATCGGAAGACAGAGGAAGATCGATCTGATAAGGCATCAGAAGACAGAGGAATATCGATCCGATAAGGCATCAAAAGACAGAGGAAGATCTATCTGATAAGGTGTCAGAAGACAGAGGAAGATCGATTCAATAAGGTGCCAGAAAATAGAGGAAGATCGATCCGATAAGGTGTCGAAATACAAAGGAAGATTGATCTGATAAGGCATCGGAAGGGAAATGAAGATCGATCCGCCGAAGCATCGGGTGAGAAACTTGAAGTTTTGTTGATCGAATGGGAAAAATCGAGCTTCTAGAAACAAATTTTCAGGAGTTTTTCAGTGGAATTACAGGGACCAAAAAGATGAAAAATGGCAGCGATCTTATGTGCCATATTATGTGAAAATAAAATATTTACAAAAAAAAAACGAGGGCACTACCCTCGACCCGCCCTGCATAAGCCACAAGGGGGCAAGCCCCCTTGAGCCCCGTCGTCCCCCTGAGACCGTCGTTCTTGGTGAAAATAAAATTATGTGTTTTGACAAAGTTGTCAATATGATATTTTCCAATGCAGGTAAGTAATTATGAATTCATGAGATTGTTATGCAGCTAACAATTGTGTTTATTAACACATTGTGCAGAATTATAGTCACTTTCAGAGGCCGCATTCTACATATAGCAGTTTTCAAAAATTCGTTCTTGGTTGGGCCAAGATGAGGATCGGCGACATGAACAATGCACAAGATCCCTATGAGTTCAATGAAGATGCTATGAGTGAAAATGTCAGAGTTGGAAATGACGAGACAGATTCCAATGGGAGGAGAAATCAAGAGACTCCCCCAGATATTGCAGCCACCATGAGGAGCTTAAGGGTGGAGTTGCAAAGTTGCAAAGAAGACAATGAAAGGATGCTTAAAGCTTAAGAAGATCAAAATCAAATAAATGCAGCTATACTGCAGAGTTTGACAAACATCCAGGGACAGTTAAACTCTGGGCATCAGACAGCTAATCCAGAAAGAAGAAGAAGTAGCGCCAGGGGAGATTCCTGTAAAAGGTCCCATGTCTCCAAGAAGGATTCTAGGGACATAAGGGATACTCCAGAATGGCCTACTAGTGGGTCATCTGATTCTGAAAAACCAGTGGGATTAAATCTCTCCATATCGAAGGAATAAGAGGAGGAGACGTTACAAGAACAATTCACGAGATGAATTAAAAAAGGCAAGGCCTCCTACTTTTAATGGTGAGGTCAAGATTGGTCAAGAAGCTGAAGCTTGGATTCTTGGGATGAGGAACTATTTCCAAGTTCAAGGTTACTCTGGAAATATGAAATCAAGCGTAGCTATATTCAATTTGGATGGAAGAGAATCAATATGGTGGGAACACCACAAACAAGTAAAGAAGGTTAATGAAAGAAGAATTGTGTGGAAACAATTCAAGAAATACTTCAAGCGGAAGTACCTCTCTGATAGGTACTATGATGACAAGATTAAAGAATTCCATGAGCTGAGATTGGGACAACAGACCATGGAAGAGTATGCAAATAAGTTCTTGGAACTATTGAGGTATGTCAGGTACATCAAAGATGAAAAAGTGAAGATCCAGCGTTTCCTAAGTGGATTCCCTCAGTCTTACAAAGACAGAATTGAGTTTTATGAACCTAGAACTCTTGAAGAAGCAATAAGGAAGGCTAAGTATTGCTATGAGCAAAGAAAAGGAAAACCTGATTACCATAAGACATGGAAGGATAAGAAGAATGAGAAGTCTGACCAGAGGAAGAAAGGTTTCAAAACTTCTAACTTCAAGAAGCAGCAGAAGCAGCCATCCCAAGCTGTGGGTAAGCTAGTTGGAGTGGTGGGAGAAAAGCCAAGAGATCCACAGCAGAACAGAGAAGCACTCCAATGTTGGAAATGTGGAGGACCCCACATGCACAGGAATTGTCCACTTAAGAATGAGAATGTAAGGCCAACTTACAACATTCAAGAAGCAAAAACAGTGGGTCAAGTAGCAAGTGTCGTCCCTAGTATTTATGCAGCACTGGAAGACCGCCAGGAAGATCACTAGTCAACTATGGTTGAAGTTGCAGGTAAGACTGTTGAGCAATTTGTTTCTATTTTGATTGACCCTGGTTCTACTCACGGTTACATTACCTCTAGAGTAGTGGAGATTTGTGCCTTTAAGAAAGTAAAGCATAGCAAGTCTTGGTTAGTTCAACTAGCCACTTGAACTAAGAGAAAGGTTAGTGAAGTGGTAGAGAAATGTCCATTGGTCATGAATGGATTGGTCAATTGTGTAGATCTGAATGTTCTACCACTTGGTTCCTATGATGTTCTCATTGGAATGGATTGGTTAGAAGCTCACAGGGTAAAGCTTGACTGTTATAATAAGGTGTTTGAGTGCTTGGATGAAGAAGGCAACTCAAGGATTGTGAAAGCAATTCCAAAGGTGATTTCTGTGAGGTAGATTTCAGCAATGATGTAACGACCCTCCAAGGGGCCCGATAAATACAACTCAAGGCCATGCATAGTTTTTCGTAAATTGATAAAATAAACAAAGTTTAAACATATATTCCAATATCCCATAAAAACTAATTTTAAATTTCATCATTGCACATGCATAAAAACCATAAGATATGTCTTCATGGTACAACTAGTTTAAATAATTATAATTCATGAAACAAAATAATTTTAACAAGAGTAGAATACTTGTTGATATCGCTAGTCATTGTCATTTAAGGACGAGGCTGAAGGTTGTTTTGTCTTTGCTCCGCTCCTGTTGTTGTTGTCGTTGGATTCCCAATCACATCGGATCCACCGGTTTCCTCCCTACCATACCCTGACGGGTACTCTCCTTCCCCCGGCACCCCCGAGCTTGACGGGGCCGACAACACCTTGCTA
This sequence comes from Pseudotsuga menziesii, assembly GCA_001517045.1. Taxonomy (NCBI): domain Eukaryota; kingdom Viridiplantae; phylum Streptophyta; class Pinopsida; order Pinales; family Pinaceae; genus Pseudotsuga; species Pseudotsuga menziesii. The sequence goes on from LPNX010033307.1 coordinate 9,266, forward strand.
GCAATGGAAGTACAATGCCAGACTATTGCTGGGAGGCTCCCAACCTCACTCACGTTGTACTGAACCACACTCTTCCACAGTCACCTCAGAGCCACCCAAAGGGTTCGGGCTCCAAACTATGGCGACACCCAAGAAGAAAAATATCAAGATCCCTTGTTCTTCCATTTCATTAGCTTTTATTAACCATTTCGTTAATTCCCATGCATCCCATGCATCTCTTTTAGTTAACTCTTTAGTTACTTTAATTAGTTTATTTATTTATTTTTAATTACTAACCCACTTGTTGGTTATCTTTAGTTTTCTGATTTCTTTCTGATTAGTTAGGGTTTCACTTTAGTTTCAGTTCCTTAATTTACTCATTTTAACTGATTTCTTAATTTAGCTTGATTTCAGTTTATTTATCCTTATATATTTATTTATTTATCATTTTTAATTTAATTTATAATTTAATTAATTAATTTATTATTATTATTATTATTATTATTAAGTTCTTTATGATTAATTTATTATTTCCCTTAACTAAAATATATGTTATTTATCGCCGCATTCTCGTCGCAATCGGAATTATCAAGGTGTTATGCGTCCCGCATGTCCTTCCGATAATTTCCACAGGCAAGGAGTTGGTTATGATGACTGAGCCAATGTTACCTTAGTTCACCTACCTTGGGAAGAGCCAGGTGGTTCCTGGGGAATAAGGTCGAATCCTTATTGCACGCCCCCCAGTAATAATCTTCGTGAGTGACCGACTCACGGCCTACCCTCATGGCACACGCATCTGATGAACTAGAGTTTTCCTCACTCTATTCAAAGTTCATCGCGTCGTCTAGTTTTCTAGCCTTACAGGTATAATATTTTCAACCACGTCACCTGATGTGGATCGATTGGCAATCACAATCCCATCACCTGCACATAAAACAACACGTGCATCAAATCTCATATATAAGATTTCCACTATAACAAACCATCGATCGACCTCAACTTTTGAGGTTTCCCAACTCATCCAGAGTCCATGCATGCCAGTGCATAAAACATATCGTAAATCAACCATGCTATATACAAGACCGATATCACCTGCTATAGTCATTGACTCCCTTAGAGTCTTTGCATACTGATGCTCTCTTTCTGTTTATGTACCTTCCTTTCCTGTCACACTCGATAGACCATCAGAGTACATGCTATACAATAATTTTGTCAATCATTCAACAGTATGTAATTTATCTCTTCCTTGATAAATTCATATAAGTTTCACATTCATTCATAATTAAAATCATCATATAATCCATAAGTCAGACAATTTTGTTTAGTTCATATCTCTTCAGTAGCTAATCATTTTACCCAATACCGGGTCATCCAGAACCAGATGCCCTCAATAACATGTCCAAATAAAGTTTTAAATACCAAATTAATAAATAGCCAGGTCATTCTTCATAGAACTCCCTCAAAGTCTAATCATAATAATCTCCAAAGTCAAGGTAAAAACAGGGTGTTACATACACCCCCACTTCAGGAAACTTCGTCCCGAAGTTATAGAATAAGTACGGATATAATTTTATGTTTCCAATGCGTCCTCTTAGGTCGCAGTGTTGGGACTATATCCATCCTTGATATTAGATCCTCATACATGAGTTCTACCATGCCAATTTACCCAAGGACACTAGACATTATATTTTTGTATCAAATCGTCACATCTATTTATTTTACAAATGATTTTATTCAAAACATAGAAACTTAGTCGAACCTATTAATTTTAATTTCCTAGTCATCTCTGATAAAAATTTACAAACACTCATTGAAACTTCAGACTAGGTAATTCAAGGAGTTGTGTTGGGAAATTTGCAAGAACGGGAGCAGGCTGAGGGGGAAAACCAAGGGTAATTTATAGAACAATGAATTCATTTCCCCTAACACATTTAGATTGGGGACCATTTAGGTTTCAGAGTCTGCCATGCGGAAACCTACTCCCATGCTTCTGGGTCACCCAACTGTGAAACTAGGGAAATTTATTCAGTCCCGCCGACCAAGGGCTTGGGAAAAAAACAAAGGTGTTACCAGGCCTTTAGATATCAGAAAATATGGGTTGGGACAATTCGTAACATCATGTGCAGGTAAAGGAGCTCATCCTATCCTTACCTCATTTCATCATTCTCATTATCATATGACCCCTTCAACAAACTTTTCAAGTCACATTTTATGTGCGATTATACTTTCATTGAATCTCGAATCAAAGACTAGTCGTCATTTATGTTAGGGATTACCATGTCAGGTGATTAGCATTATTGCATTCAAACCATCATGCTTATTGTCATTTTAATTCGTCTTACAAAATCCACCTTAATTTATCCCCTTTCGGTACGTTGTCAATTTTATAGTTTCCACATTACCATGTCATGGTTATGCGAAGTTTGTTGTTTCTCATTTTTTTTCAGCATTGTCAAGCTACAAAGTTAGTGCATTATGCTTAGCTCATTCTATTGGTTACAATGATTTCTTGTTTTCTAAATTTTGGGCTTGTTTAACCCTTTCGACAGTTTGTTGAAGTCTTGATAAAAAATAGGCTTTTGGTGGCTTGCTAGTTAAAATTCATCAACTTCCATGGAAGAAAATAGATTTACCAAATATATTTGTTTGATAAAGTTCCCCTCACATTTAACGTCAAAAAGGTGGAAAAAAAATCATTTTGAACAATTGTATAGAATTCACACGCACACATGCCGTATTCACCAAAATGACACTTTGAATGCCATCAAAATTATTTTAATACCTAAAATTATGTTTCTTTATATATATTTATAAAATGTACAAAATGAATATGCTTTCAATATTTTCAAAGGACATAATAATCAATTCCTTCAATATAAAACATTTAACATTGCAACTTTTCCAATGTTTATAAAATATGCCATTACCATACTTTCAATATTTCCAATCACAATGCCCCTTAAGAGTTGATTCTCTTTCACAAGTACAATATTCATACCTAGTTTCTTCCCTTAACCGATAATGAATTTCTCTTCATATAAATTCCTTCAAAATGTACATTTTAGCGTATGACATACACAATTAAGGATCACAACATAAGACTTTTGGCCCTCAATCGAGCTATAATTTTCATGGTTTTTATTTATAGTATACTTTCTTAACCATCAATTATGAGGACCATACTACCATTATACTTGAACAATGTATATAACTCCCTTTTTACAGTATAACACAAACATCCCTATATATAAATAAAATCTCTTTTGCTATTTCTTAAAGTATCACATAATTTCTACATATAAACCATCATAAATGGCAAAACAAGACATGCTCCAAAAAGATTAAGACTCTGAGAACTCATGGAGTACATAACGTCACCAAAAGAAGACACAATATATATATATTTTTTCTCAAATATAAAAATAACACATAATTAACATTTGCATATAATTTCCTATCAAATTAACTTGACACAAGTATATTAATCAGAGGTATCATGCTACTTAACCTCTAGCATTTAATCCTATAAAACATCCAAATATTCCAAATCAATCCACTATAAGAGAGGACATATGAAACGACAAATCCTCTAATATGTAAACTGATCAAGTAGGAAAGAACCCACGACAGGTTTAGGTTTAGCAACCGACATGTTTATCACGTTGCCCCCACGTCTGGTAAGTGCGACTACGTGTTGACAGCTGCCAGAACATTTTATTTACCGGGTATATTAAAAATATAAAAACAAGAAGGAGATGATTAAGAGGAACGCAAAGTCACCGTCATCACGCCAATAGAGTAACTGAGAGTCTTACTTCAATCCAACATATGACCAATTGTCATACCCAATGATAACAGATCGAGCAATGGGCATTCCACGTACAGTGGTAATCGTATTCACACGCGGTGGCTAGTAGTCCACAGGATGTTACAACCTATTTGTGGCTGGTATTATCTCACAGAAAGATACTATGCGTGATTACTGTTCACCCACTTGAGATGATGTTACATGGAGAAATACCAAAGTGACAGTCCTTCTCCCTCGTTGGCAACTAAGACTTTTCCTCTACTTGTACCATTGAAGCGGTTGGAAGGTCAATTTCTATATTCATGGGCGAGCTACAGTTGTTTATTATTAATTACAATTGTAGCGAAGTATAGTTATTAGCGAGAGAAGATATTGCCACCATCATAAAAACTCTACTTCAACTCAGAATTTATTTATGAAGTGATTCTATCTCTCAGTGCATCGTTAAGGTTTGTTTCTGTAATTTCCACTTTATAATAACATTTGGGATCATTATTGCTTCTGCCACCTTGGTTTAGTCTGTGCAACTATTTTTCTCAAATTTATCACTAGTGGATCCAATCCTTCAGTCAAATATACAACCTCTCGAAGCTCAAGGAACAGATTGAACTCTTGATAGTAATTATGTGCAACTTCTTTAAAATAGCGATCTGTTACAATCTTATCAACCTTCATTTACAATCACATTAACGTCTATCCTACCAAATACCTCCTCTTCCTCGTAGCACATCAGTTTGGTCGACCACCATTTAAGTTGTCATTGTAACCAACTCCTATTCCTTTGATACTATTTTAGTTTATTAATAGCACAACTGCCTGTTACAAATTGAATGCTATTAGTTATTTAGTAGAGCTCCATGTAACTACCGCCAAATGACGTGCACCTCTCTGTCAAGGAATAATGGGGTTACCACCCATTCAGAGGTCACTATTTTAATGTTCAGTTGTGTTCATGTAATGTTAATCAACTAACATAGCAGAAATGGATAGAGGGTTCGATCTAACAGTCGCTCATTTTAGCTTGCTTAGAATACCGGGATGGAACAAATGTGAATGAAGAAAGATTAGGGCTAACTAGTGTTAGTGGCTAGGATATTCAATGGATTGCTATTACGCGAATGCCTGCTACATGAGATGTCGTTCTTATCCCACAACTAAATAGGACAAAATTAAATTCAATCCAATCTTTAAATCCTTTCCAATATAGAGCGAAATCTCATTTTACTACACATGGAGCATGATCTATAAAACAGTTTTGCAATTAGATCGCTGCTAATGATCGAGGATATAAGCTCGATCTATTGCATTCACCAAATAATTTATGCTTAAACAAATTAATCCCACTATATAAGTGACCCATTTATTATTTTTTTTTTTAAGATAAAATGGAATGAAACATAAATTTTCCATTATTTGTGAGCCCTTTAGGCCAAGCGTCTGGACGAAAGGTCTAATTTTTTTTTTAGGAAGAAAAAAGCCTGTCATTGTTATTCTTATTAAGAATCAAAGGGCATCAATAGCGCCATCCCAGAAGTGGGTTACATCTCAGAAGAATACAACTCATATGACAATAAGTCTCTTCCAGTCACTGCCAGGGGGAAAGGCTAGACAATAGTGTGAAGGATCCCATCAATAAACCGTCTCATCATGAAGGGAATCAATCTCATCAACCATCTACCAAGAACCAAAGGGATCAGATCAGCAATCTAAAATAGGCCGCTCAAAGAGCAGCAAGTCAACAAAACAATAAGAGGAGTAAGCTCCCCGATCAATACTCAAAAGAGTTGAAAGGTATCATGTGAGACCAAATGGTCCACCATAAATTCAGAGAAACGGCCATAACCCGAAGAAAATGTGAGAGCAGTTTTAGAGAGACGGTCTGCAATCCGTTTGTGTTCTTGGTAGATGTGGTTGAACGATAGATCCGGAAATCTAGAAATAAGCTTTTGTGTCTCTCGGCACCAGTGAAAGAGTTCTAGAGGGGAGAGAGTAGTGGATCCCTTTGCCTAGTTAATGATGACTTGTGAGTCACCAAATATGCGGGATAAGGGGATCTCCATCATCTGGGAGGATAGCAAAAGAGCCCATAGGCTAAGTAATTCTGCTTTTGTATTGGATCCATATCCAACCCCCAGCGCGAACTCGAAATGGTGAGACTCATGCAAATATATGATGTATCCAACACCGGCTGCCTTCTTGGTGGAGGCACCATTGAAAAATCCACATGGGAAATACAAACAGGGAGGAAGCCCAATCTTCCTGTTTTTTTAACTTTGACAGACTGAGAAGAATAGATCTGCACAGAATTTGTAATTTGATGAACAATGCTGAGAACAGTCCTATTCTTCCCTTCAAATATGGATAGATTTCGAGTTTTCCATATGGTCCACGTCATATGGAATGGAATAGAACAAAGAGCCGAGTTCCTAGGGAAATTGCCATCCCAATTCCCTACAAATAAGGAAGGTGAGTCCACGAGAGGAGGGAGAGGCAACTGAAACTGATCGCAGATGCGGTCAAGTACATTCTTCCACACTGTGCATTGTGAGAAAATATGTGTGACGGTCTCCTCATCAGAATAGCACAGTGCATATATACTTGGACCAGACCATCCCCTTTTCTGGAGGTTATCCCAGGTAAGGATTTTGTTCCTTAATACCAACCATATAAAGCATCCAATTTTACGTGGGAGAGCACTGGACCATAAAAAAGAGTGAATACGATTACCAACTAATGGGGAATAAGAATTAACAATGCAATCATAAGCATGTTTTGTAGAGATAGAGCCATCCTTTTTGCTGAAGTCCCACACTAGGGAATCAGCTTGAGTAGTGAGACGAATTCCACCAAGAACCAGACCCGCCGTGTATGCATTCCAGGCTTCTTTCCAAGCCCCATTTAAACCCAACTCCTCGGCCGTGTACCAGTAGTTCTGCGAGTCTGGTAAATATTTTGTGCCTGTGAGAGTGTATTGATGTCCAGGTCCTCCATGAAGGTTCTCAGCTCCTCTGGAAGGTTGAGTGAGGAAGGGACACCAATAACCGGATCAACACCAATTAGTATATCTTTACCATTACCCACCTGCCAAGCCAGGTGACAACCAAGCCAAGGAAGGGTCTGTATAAAACCCCTCCAGATAATGGGTACCCCCCGTGTACAGAACCTCTTACCTTTGAGCCAAGCGACCACCCAGAGGTGTTTCATGTATTTGGTGATAAGTACATGGTGCCATAAACCATCCTTTGACAAAACCATCTAGAGATTTTTAAGGCGTAGAGAGATGTTAAACCAATGAAGATTTTTTATCCCCCGTCCCTCATATTCCTTTGGCCAAGTGAGACTCTGCCAGTTGACCAGATGATATCTTCGATTATTTTCAGTAGATCCCCATAGGAAGGAAAACATGATGCTCTTGAGCTTGCGTAGGATAGAAACTGGGATAGGAGCTAATCCCAGCCAGTAAACCGGTATACTGGAAAGCACAAATTGGACGAGAATCAACCGGCCACCTAGGGAGAGTAACTTGTGGGTCCAATGACAAATCCTCTTTTCAAATTTCTGAACCATCCAATTCCAATCACAGACCCTGTAAACGAGAGGTTTAATGAAGTATCTAAGGTACTTAAACCCAGAAAGTATCGGCTTTATCTGATAAGGTAGAACCCTGGCAATATCCATGAGAATAACAACATCTATATTATTATACAGGAAGCAAGATTTATCAAGGCTGATACACATACTGGATGCCTTACAGAAGGACTCAAGGATAACGTCAAATGCAGCCCATTCCTGTAGAGTGCCAATACCCATAATGATCACATCGTCCACAAAACGAAGATGGGTAAGAGCAAGGGAGGATGAGATTTGTATACCACGGATAAGTCCATTGTTCTGGGCATCCAAGATTAAAAGGCTGAGGCCTTCGATGACAAGGATGAAGAGTAATGGAGACAAAGGGCAGCCTTGTCGAATGCCATGAGATGCTGAAAAAAAATTCGAGGGGGTCCCATTAATCAAGACAGCAAAATTTGCAGAGGTGAGACAGCCCAGTATCCAATTAACTGTCAGGAGGGGAACCCCGATTTGGATCAAGATGAAACGGATATAGGTCCAATTCACACGATCAAATGCCTTGATCGGGTCCAATTTGAGTATGAAGGCACAGATATTTTTGGTTTTAATGGAGTGGAGAGTCTCTTGAACAATTCCTATAGGCTGAGTGATCTGTCGGTTTTTCAGGAAGCCAAATTGTTCTTGAGAGATACCAGAGTCCAAAAAGGGATTGATCCTGACCGCAATAACCTTTGATATCAACTTATACAACATATTACATAATGAGATGGACCTGTAATCTGCAAAGGTCTGAGGCTTATCAATTTTGGGTATAAGTGCGAGAATGGTCGAGTTCAGGGAGGGTGGGATAAAACCTGATACCCTAGTCGAGTCCACAGCTGACAATAATTCACAGCCTAAGAGTTCAAAAAAGTGCAGATAGAACTCAACAGGCCATCCGTCTGGGCCAGGGCTCCGATCTTTTTAAAAATATTTCAGGGCGAATTCAATCTCCCCAAGAGTAACAGGACAGGTAAGGTTAGATGCGAGCTCATCAGATATCATCTTAGGATATAGCATGACGACCTTGAGTTGTTGCACCAAACAAGTGCCACCATCATCCTTGTAAATATTTGCAAAATGTGACTGACCCAGATCTTTTAGTGCTGCCTCATCTTCATAACAATTTCCATCCTCATCAACCAGTGACCAAATTGTGTTTTGGTTCCGTCTGCCAAAGGCCAGCATATGGAAATATTTGGTATTCGAGTCACCCTGTAGGGCCCATTTCGATCGACTTTTTAATTTCCAAATAAGCAGATAGTGGTCCAGGATCTTCTTCTTTTCAGATCTAAGGTGAGTCAATTGCGCCATTTCCTCCTTGGTAAGGATACCATTTGACGTGCCTGAGAGGAGAGATCCAATGGCGCGGTCAAGACTATTGGACTCAGAATCCATACAAGCCAGTTTATCCTTAATCCATACCTTGGCTTCATTTTTAAGAATACGCAGCCTATGGAAGAGAGAATCAAGACCAGGAGCACAATCACCATGGGCAAGTAGTGACCACTGCTCCAAAAACCAATCAGTGAAAGCTGGATCATTGAGCCACAAACGATTAAATTTGAATGGATAGTTACAAGAGCCACGCTGCTTGTTCCATTCAAAGCAAATTGGGTAGTGGTCTGAAATGTCTGCACACTGTGTCCACACCCTGTGAACCCCCAGAGATGGAATCATGGACGCTGAGATTAAAAAATGATATAATCTCTTACTTATACCTTCCTCACCCACACGGCCATTACGCCAAGTAGGCCCATTAGAGAGAATTTGAGGTCAAAAATGGGCCTTCTAAGAGATGTACTACAAAAATATAAGATATATTAAAATATTATGAGTTAGGGGTTTTATGGGGTAGGTATATATGACAACTCACCTCCTACACTATTTTTTATGCACAATATAAATAACCATGGTTGAGTTACTTTTATAAATTTACTATAAATAAAATTACTAAAATAACTCTACAATGATGTGACTAAGTTTCATTGTAAATTCCCAAAAAATTATTGTCCTTTACATTTATTTGTCTTGAACTTGTAAATAAAATTAAATAAAAATGAATTTAATTTATATGCATAACTAACATATTTTTTTCATATAAATATCATTCATGAATTTAATTTATTTTAAAAGTACAAGATTATATATATATATTAGTTTGACATTATGATATTAAATATGTCTTGAACTTGTAAATAAAATTAAATAAAAATGAATTTAATTTATATGCATAACTAACATATTTTTTTCATATAAATATCATTTATGAATTTAATTTATTTTAAAAGTACAAGATTATATATATATTAGTTTGACATTATGATATTAAATACAATTGAGTGAATATATAATTTAAAATTAAAAAAACATGAAAATGACAATATATTATTTTATAAAAATATGTGAAAAGACATTTTTATGAATTATGAGTACTTTACTTGAAATGACAATAATATTATTTTATGAGAAAGTGAATTGTGAGTGCTTTACTTGAAAATAACAATAATATTATTTTATGAGAAAGTGTGAAATGACTTTTATTATGAATACTTCACTTTATGACTTAAAAGTACTTGTACCACTACCTTGGTTAACTATGAGTTTTCATCAACCATAGAAAATGTGACAAATAAGCATTATTAACTCATGCAATGCCACCTCAACCATGGGGGATGATGTCATCTACTAAAATGTAATTGGTTGATTTTTATAGTACATTTTGGTCCTTTTGAGGCCCATTTTTGACCTCAAATTCTCTCTAATGCAACATACTGAGGAACCAAGTCCACAAGACCCACGGAATAAAAAAGGGATAAGAAATGTTGTGTGAGGGGGTCTGGGGAAGCCTTTTTTCCCCAAATCTCAGAGGAGTACAGTGTAAGGTTAAGGTCCCCACCCAAGACAATATTCAGAATGCTAAGAATGCCCCCTCTGTGTGCCTTTTCCCAAAAAAGTTTACGATCTCTGTAAGGGCCATATACATTAAGGATGGAGATAGGGAAGGGAATTCCACGGAAAGAAGCTTGAACCAGGAGGCTAGCACAAGTTTGAAAGGCACGACACTTAACCTTATTTGGGTTCCAGGCCATGAGGAGTCCTCCCAATAGGCCCGACGCATTGATAGCACAGAATTCCCAAGTAGGAAGGATCTTAGAGAAGGCTAGTAAAGCAGGAGTGGAACTACACATAGTTTCCTGAAGGAGGATCATATCCGGACCGAGAGACTTGAAGAGAGTATGGAGGTTATGGTTTTTGGCCTTTCCTCCAAGACCCCTTACATTGAAGGATAAGAGCTTCATCACGGAACATCCTGGAGGGGAGACGACGGTCTAAGTCCTCGGGAAGGCATGCCATGGGCCACATCTTTAATGAGGACAGAAAGAGGGATATAGGGAGCAGAAGCAGAGGATTGGTCCCCCTTCGATTTATCCTTTTTTTCTTTTGTTTTTTTTCGGACAGTCACATTGGCAAAGCGAATGGAGTTGAGGTGTAGGGTGGAAGGAGATGTTGGAGTCGTAACTGTGAAAATGGACAAATATTTTTTAAGGGTGGGGCCAGAGAATGAGGGTGATGAGGTAGGACTATAGGAGGAAGGAGTAAGGGTCAGTGGGGTTCTAGGGTGTGAAAGTGGTGGAAAATCCACCAACGAAGTCAAAGATGGAAGAGCCTGTGCATTGATGTGGTGTGGGGAAGGTAAAGGCAGGGTGATAAGTGTATGGTCTAGAGCAGAATGAGGAGGGGAGCCTACAGATGCCGGAGAAGACCCGTGTGACGAGTATGTGTTTGTGACAGGAAGCATGGTGTCGCCAGGGAGTGACAAGTTCTGAATCGGCTCAGGCATCGAAGACAGAAAATTAGTAAGGGGAATGGAGGACAAAGAGGGAGCAGGTAGAGGAGCTTTTTTATGTGATAGTTTTAAATCATCAATAGTGTCCAGAAAGGTTTCTTAGACAACATCGGAAGGAGAGAGAGAATCAGAGAGGGTGCCTGGAGTCCGAAGTGCATGTTCAGAGGGGATGACCGGTTTGGTGACTGTCGAAGAGACATCTGGGCCCGAGTCATTGCATCCAAGTCGCAGGTCAGGACAAGAACGCCGCAGGTGACCAACCTCGTGACAGCTGCTGCATCTAAACGGCACGTGGAGGTAGTCGAGCCGCTGGACCAAGAGGCATTCATTACAGAGGATTTCAACCTTCGCAGGTAAACCCAGGGAGATGTCCAACTCGACAAGAACCTGAGCCATCCTTTTATCAAATGCAAGATGGAAATCCACCTCAATAGCTACAAACCGGCCAATAGTATTGCCAATTCCTTCAAGGACCCGTTTGTTCCATAGAGGGAACGGGAGGTGTGGCAGCAGTACCAAAAGATGACGTTTCATGATTCTTTCTTGGAGAGGGTTGAAGCGAGAGTGCCATCACCCAAGAACTAGAGAACCCCCCCCCCCCCAATGCACCAAATACCCTCGAGAATACGAATACAGTGCTCCTCCTCCAGAAAGACAAATACAATCCACCCATTTGATAACAAGCTGATAGTGGGAAGGTAATCGAAGAGGGGCTTCTAGTGCTCTTTAGCCCACTCCACCTAGGCTGCCTTACCCATCCTGCAATATTCCAGTCTCCCAACGAGTGCACGAGAGCAGAGAGAAGAGACATGTTCCATGTAGATGTCATGGCCCAGGACAAAGCGAAAGCGCCCCTCCTAGGCTTTTATACATTTGGCTTGTCGCTTGCGGCGAAAGCATGGGGGAGCAGCCAACTTAGCCATGTGGGAATGACCCACAAGGTCAACACAAATAGAGCATGAATGGAAACCAAACCCCAGGCCACAGTCACATAGCCAAGGTAATCATAGCCCACCAGAACAATAACGTGACCCAAGCCACATTCCAGTGCAACTAAGCCTGAGGGTCCAACGGAATATCAGTGAAGCCTGAGGAGATGCCTGGAGAGAGGGACCACAAGCCAGGAAAGAAAAAATAAACCCAAGAACAGGACCCCGAGCCCCCAAAACCAACACAGGAGAACCGAATTCAACCAAATGAGACCCAGCAGCAAAGCCCCAGGGTCCAATAGAATGTCAGTGAAACCAGAGGAGATGCCTGGAGAGAGGGACCACAGGCCATGAAAGAAAAAAGAAAAAACCCGAGAACAGGACCCCAAGCCCCCAGAACCTACATAGGAGAACCGAAGTCAACCCACAAAACACTGAGCACAAAATGGAAGAAACCCTAACCCAGACGGTAGGGTTATCCAAAGTCAACTTCTGACCGAAAGACAAGAAGAACACGACAGTAAGAAAGGAGGGAATAAACCCCCACAGCTAACAGAATGACCTATAACCCCGAGGAAGAGCCGCGAAAAAGGGGCCTTGTGCCAGGGGAGACACCAAAGAAAAAATAATGAGTGAGCCCCGAACCCCCGAAGACGTTAGTGAAAACAGAAGTCAACCCAGTACGTGCCGAAAGGGACAGATGACATATACATGAAAACAACGACAGATAATCCCATGCAGGGGTGGTGAACCAGAAATTCCCCGGAGGCAACCAAAGAAGAGCGAAATCCTTCCCACTTATTTTTATTCTTGGTTGGTACTAGTCCCCTAATGAAGGGGAGGGACTCCAAGAGGGGCTGCCAACTGGAAATAACCACCCTGCAAATCCAAAACCCAGCCGGAAACCAGCCTACTGAAACAAGGTTCGAAAAACAAACAACCCATAAGACGACGGAAGGAGTGCAAACCCGGGAGCCCCAAAAACCTGCAAAGGCCATCATAGGATTATGGGTGAAGGCCGCCATGGAATGTCTGGTGCACCAGCACTGCGCCCGCACTGCTCCATCGCTCCATCCCGGACCAAAAAATAAGCCAAAATATTTACTAATATCAGGTCTAATTTTAAAACATTCAACCAAACCAATTCATATTAGCAGATCCTTGTCAAAGATGCATATTAGCTGATCTGTGTCAAAGATCCTTGCGTGAGTTCCATTGTCATAGTCCCTAACCTTTATGGTAAATTTATATGGTCTAACCCAAACCTTTCGATCGACCCTCTCAAATATCGACCTAGACCCACAAATTTTAAACACGGTTGACCATTACATCTACAATTCATACAAGTAGCTTCCTCTTAAATTGAAGAGTAGATCTAACTATAAACCAATAACGGTTTTCTTAAATTAGCATCGCATATCTATACTCCTTCATGAGAAAATAACTTATTTTGTTAATCCCATAAAATTGTAATAAGGACAACATACGACGAGCCCTTAGATCACTACAACTAGCTTTAGCAAACAAAAAACAAAAACAAAAACAAACAAAAAAATCAATCCCTCCTCTATCAATGCCTAGAGAGATTCCGCTTCTAAGGAGCTCACTTTTTTTTTTTTAAATGAAAAACTATCTAGATCAAAACTCCATGTTTTGAACTCTACAACGAGTCTTATGGTTATAACCAATCATCTACTATAACATTCGATCTAATCAATTAATGATGATTGTTTCCACAATCCGACCCGTGTGACTGAGTGCAGGTTCATATCAACCGTAAGTGTCTTCCGAATGTATACGAGATATAAGCCACATAGGCTAACAACTCAGACAAAGGTTAAACTGATTAGGTACAGAAATTTGGAAAGCATTTAGCGGTGTGGTAAAGGTAATTCCATCCATTCCCTTACAACGGTTTATGTTTACCCGACTTTCAAATATTCAACTCCGGTTCAATGTTCAGAGGGTATACATGTATATATTCAGTCCAATCACGGTTTGCATAATAGAATTGTTGATATAATAGCAGGAGATATTACTAACTGTTTCTGAGTTTTTAATAGCATCATTAATACAGGAATTGGCGGTTCTTACGAATACTCTTTAACATACCCAATTTGGAGTGATAGTTTATTTATTTTATAATTTCATGAGTCTGATCCTTGGATTATGGCCATCATCATTGTTAATTGCATGACGATTGGGTTTTGATTAGTAAAACAAAAAAATCCTTCACGATTTAATAGACAGGCCCAAAATGCATGCCGATTATGCCGCAGCATTAAGTCACGATATGCAATCATAAATAATTGATGGAATCACAAATTTCTTTTTCTAAGAACACACATTTAATGCATAACAATATGGTCATTAAGAAACATATATAACATTCACTCGGTGATTTGCAGGCTAGCGAGGAGATTTACAATCACACATTTGACCCAGACTAGAATCATTCGTCCAAGAAACCAAGAAAAGTATATATTTAGATGTACTACAATCGTTCAACCTTCGAGTTTTAGTTCAAGTTAATGCATTGGTGTTCACTACAAGAGTCCAATCCAAAATCCTCAAGAAAGATGGCAGATTATATTTTGCAAATCATGGTACTATATGCCCACTAATGTTTCTAATACCACAGATATTAACGCATGTAGAACATAGTTATAACTAATGCGAATTTGATAATAATAATAAATAAATTATTTGCCAACATATCTATCTACGTTTACTTCGACCTTCTATAGCAGCGGTCTAATTCTCACTTGAAGTTTGTCTAATTGGCCGACTTGGCTTTTGCTTCGAGAGTGCCAACTTCAGTGGCAGTTTCTATGTACAGGTTTGGAAATTCTATTATCATTCAAACAACAGCAAGTAAGTATAAATTTATCCAAACATCACGGTCCACTCAAACGATCCATGCATATAACTTGATTTAAGAAATACATCCAAACAGATACACAGATACGACCTGTAACATTTTTAAAAGGAATATTTAAGGAGCAAAGACAAAACAACCTTCGGCCTCGTCCTCAACTTTCGAGGTTTCCGACTCATCCAGAGTCCATGCATGCCAGTGCATAAAACATATCATAAATCAACCATGCTATATACAAGACCGATATCAGCTGTTATAGTTGTCGACTCCCTTAGAGTCTTTGCATACCAATGCTCTCTTTCTGTTTATGTACCTGCCTTTCCTGTCACACTCGACAGACCATGAGAGTACATGCTATACAATAATTTTGTCAATCATTCAATAGTATATAATTTATCTATTGCTTGATAAATTCATATAAATTTCATATTCATTCATAATTAAAATCATCATATAATCCATAAGTCAGACAATTTTGTTTAGTTCATATCTCTTCAGTAGCTAATCATTTTACCCAAGTCCGGGTCATCTAGA
The DNA here is from genome assembly GCA_001517045.1 of Pseudotsuga menziesii. NCBI lineage: Eukaryota > Viridiplantae > Streptophyta > Pinopsida > Pinales > Pinaceae > Pseudotsuga > Pseudotsuga menziesii. The sequence continues at coordinate 24,856 of LPNX010033307.1, forward strand.
ACCAGATGCCCTCAATAACATGTCCAAATAAAGTTTTAAATACCAAATTAATAAATAGCCAGGTCATTCTTCATAGAACTCCCTCAAAGTCTAATCATAATAATCTCCAAAGTCAAGGTAAAAATAGGGTGTTACAAATGCAATTGAAGAAGTTCTGTAGGAAAGGTTGCCAGTTGTATCCAGCTCATATTCTGGAGACAACAAAGAATGAAACTCCTAGGTTTGAGGACTTTCATGTATTGCAGGAATTCAGGGATGTGTTTCCAGATGAGATTCTAGGGCTTCCTCCAAAGAGGGACATTGATTTCACAATTGAACTTGTGCTAGGAGCAGCACCAGTGTCCAAGACACCCTACAGAATGAGTACACCAGAAATGCTAGAGTTGAAGATGCAACTGCAATATTTGTTGGAGAAGAAGTATATCAGGATGAGTGTGTCTCCTTGGAGATAACCAATTCTATTTGTGAAGAAGAAAGATGGTACACTCAGGTTGTGTATTCATTACAGACAGCTGAACAAAGTCACTGTGAAGAACAAATATCCTTTGCCTACGGTTGATGACCTCTTCGATCAAATGAGAGGAGCAAAGGTATTTTCCAAGATTGACTTTAGGTCTGGTTACCATCAGGTAAGAATCAAGGATGGAGACATTCATAAGACAACCTTTAGAACAAGGTATGGACATTATGAGTTTGTAGTGGTACCATTTGCTCTCATAAATGCACCAGCTACATTTATGTGCCTTATGAATAGTGTCTTCAGTAGGTATTTGGACAAGTTTGTTCTTGTTTTCCTTGATGACATTCTTATTTATTCTAAGAATGAGGAATATCATGAAGAGCATTTGAGATTGACATTGCAATTGCTTAGGGAGCATCAGTTGTATGCAAAGCTAAGCAAGTGTGACTTCTATAGAGATAGAATTCAATATTTGGGTCACATTATCTCAGAAGAGGGTATATCTGTGGACCCTGAAAAGATTGAATCCATTATGAAGTGGCCTACTCCAAGAAATGTGACAAATGTAAGATCTTTTATGGGACTTGCAGGATACTACAAGAGATTCATTGAAGGATTCTCCAAAGTTGCACATGACATCACTTCTTTGCAAAAGAAAGGGATAAAGTTTGAATGGACATCGAGGTGTGAAGAAAGGTTCCAGCAGTTGAAGAATCTTCTCACCAGTGCACTAGTATTGAAAGTTGTAGACCCAGAGAAATATTTTTTTGTGTGTACTGATGCATGTGGACAAGGGCTTGGAGGAGTCCTTATGCAATACAACCACGTGATATGTTACGAGTCAAGAAATCTGAAGAAGCATCAGAAGAACTATGACACTCATGATCTAGAACTTGCAGCCATAGTACACGATCTCAAGATGTGGAGACATTTCTTGATGGGAAGAAGATTTGAGCTAAGGACAGACCATTGTGGTCTGAAGTATTTGTTTGATCAGCCAACGTTAAATGCTAGGAAAGCTAGATGACTGGAGTTTTTATGTGAATTTGATTTTGAAATCAAGCACATAAAAGGAAAGGAGAATAAGGTAGTTGATGCGCTCAGCAGGAAGGTGGAGGAAATGCATGTGGCATCTCTTAGTATTTTCCAATCAGATTTGAGACAGCTTATTGTTAATCATACTGTTGGAGATGAATTGTATGAGCAGGTAAAAGACAAATTACAACAGCCAAGTCTTGAGAAGAGGTATAAGGGATATAAATTGGAAGAAGATGGACTTCTTACTTATGAAGGCAGAATTTATATTCCAAATTTAGCAGAGTTGAGGAGAGTTATTATGGATGAAATCCATCAAGCTCCATATTCTAGTCACCTAGGATATCAGCAGACAATTGCTACAGCCAGAAAGCAGTACTTTTGCCTAGGAATGAAAAAGGGCATGGCTGAATATATTTCAAGGTGCATGAAATGTCAGCAGGTAAAGGTTGAGCGTCAACACCCTGCAGGTTTGTTGCAGCCTTTGCCAGTTTCTGAATGGAAATGGGAAGTTATTTCCATGGATTTTATTACAGGATTGCCAATGACTCGGAGACAACATGATTCCATCATGGTTGTGGTGGACAAGTTGACAAAGGCCACACATTTTATACCAGTTAAGTCTATGCATAATACTGATGATATTGAAAATATCTTCATGAAGGATATTTTCAAATTGCATGGATTTCCTACGGAAATAGTCTGTGACAGAGATGTCAAGTTCACTTCCAATTTTTGGAAGGGGTTGTTTGCAGATTTGGGTACAAATTTGAACTTCAATGTTGCCTACCATCCTCAGACTGATGGTCAGACAGAGAGAGTCAATCAAGTGCTTTAAGACATGCTTCGTATGTATGTGATGGAGAAACCAACCAAGTGGGAAGATTACTTACGCTTGGTATAGTTTGCTTATAACAATGGACAGCAAGCATCCTTGGGGATGAGTCCATATGAAGCTTTGTATGGAAGGAGGTGTAGGACACCAGTGACTTGGGATAATCCAGTTAACAGGGTTGTACTTGCTCTAGAAGTTCTCAAGGAGATGGAGTAAGAGGTTGTAAAGATTAGGCAGAATCTGAAAGCAGCCCAGGGCAGACAGAAAAGCTATGCAGATAAGCATAGGGTGAACAGAGAGTTTAGTGTTGGGGATCTATTTACCTCAGAGTGAGGGCAAAGAAGAGTTCCTTGAAGCTTGGAAGTTGTGCCAAGGTGTCATCAAGATATTGTGGGACGTTTGAAGTGCTTGAAAGAATAGGGCCAGTTGCATATAGACTTCCATTTCCTACTATCACTAGAGCTCATAATGTTTTTCATGTTTCTTTGCTTAAGAAATATGTACATGATCCTAACCATGTGATAAATTGGGATGTGATTCAGCTGGAACCCGAGGGAGAGTTCCAAATCGAGCCAATGCGCATCCTCGACAGGAAGTTCACAATGCTCTAAAACCAAGCCATAAGGTAGGTAAAGGTGCAATGGGAGCACTACGGTCCTGAAGAGGCTACATGGGAGCTAGAGGATGCCATGCGATTGGCACATCCATTTTTGTTCAATTTTGTGGAACATTGAGGCGGTACTAGTGTAGCATTTTGTTCAATTTTGCAAAGCATTGAGGACAGTGCTATTGAAGGGGAAGGGGAATGTAACACCCCGATTTCGACCCCGTTTGCATTAAAAATGTATATATTGTAATTAATTGTGGTGTGGAGCTAAGGAAAAATCCCCACCATCGATTTAACGTTTTATGTTTCGGCGATTAAAATCGTTGTCGGTGGTATTTTTGTGCCATCCGGCACATTATAATTTTGGCATCATGTAAATGTGCATTTTAATGAAAATACCCACAACCAGCTATGTCTATGCAACAAATAATGAGATGGGGGCATGATTTCCTAAGGGTAATGGGGAGAAATATTTAACCTTTGGGGCCAATGGGGAAAAGCCAAATGTCAAAGGGAGAACCCATGGCATAGTCAACTACCTTTCTTGTCTCATTCACCAATCATTCAATTTTGCCAGAATGTGGTTGAGTTAGTTATTGCATGGAGTGGGAAGAGTATGGGAAAAAATTTGAATTGGGCAGAGGACCCATTTTTGAAAAAAGTGTTTTGACTTCCTCGGCAAGAAAAATGCCCAAAAACGTATGCCATTATGCCATACATCCACGTTCTTCATTTGCTCATGCAGGGAAAGCTTGGGAGTTGTTTTTGACCTCCACGATTTTGCTTGATGTATGTTTCCTTCATGATTTGGGGCTCCTGGGTGTTTTTATCATCATCATCCATCCATGTTGGGTTGTTGTATGTGTGTTTTTACCTCACGTGGACAATCGTTCTTCACTCTCCTCAGGCTAATAATTTCATTTTGGGGTGATGATCTGTGGTTGAGGTTCTTCCCCAACGTTTTTGTTGCATTTCTCCATCGTTTTCCAAGCTGAAAATCGATTTGGGCTCCTAGTGTTGTTTTACCCACTTACCATTTTTTTATTTTAGCTTCCAGGACGTTTGTGTCCATGCCCAGCATTGTAATTATTGTGTATTGTATTCATTTTTGGCCACGCTAGGGCCAAAACATCCCTGGGATATGATTTGTTGCTAGTGGGTTGTTTTCACCCACCTTGGCAATTGATTTTGTGGCCAAATCATTTTCCTTAACCCATAAATTGTGTATATTGTTGTGTATGCCTTTGTGATGTGGTCTATGTTGACTTGGGAGTGGAAATGGGGCTTGACCAGCTTGATAAATATAGTGCATGAGGAACCTCACTTAGAGATCTTGAGGGTTGATTGTTCCTTACTGCACATCCTGAATAGCACTGGAAGGGAATGCATAGCCTGAGGGACTGTACACCAGATAAGGGGGTGATTCCTTGTGTTGGGTGTGTATGTGTTGGAAAATCCAAGTCAGATATTGTGTAGGTGTCAATGGCTCTATAATTTAGCTCACTAGCTTAGCAAACAAGCCTTTACATCCCCTTGCCAGTCTGATAAACCCAAACATAGCTTTGGCTTGATTGAGTTTTGAGATATCTTCAGCTATTTGTGAGCCTGCTAGTTTCCTTTTTCTTGGGGAATCATGCCCAAATCAGGGGTGGCAGTGTTGCTGAGAGATTAAGGAGCACATTGGCCTAAGGTTGGGTGGAATGTTGCAGTGACATAGTTGGTTGCGGGACGAGCTTCTTCATAAGATAAGTATTCTTGTCTATTTCAACTCTGCAATTGTATTTGTTGTTTAATGAAAATGATGAACATGCTAAATGCTTGAATGGAATGTAGTTTGCTTGCGCTATATGATAAACAATTATGCATCTATGCATGTTTTAGTTCAAAGCATTTCAATTCTTATCATGTGTATGTTCATGGGTCTAGTTCCTCGGATACTTTAGCAGTAATGCCGCGTCCTCTCATCAGTAGAAGGGTGGGGACGGTATAGGAAGGGAAGAAAGTGGAGAAGTTAGTTCTTTTTACAAGGAGATTAAGGAAAAACTAGGACTATGAGATATGGATGACAAAGAAAATAATAAGTAACTTATGAAATTCATTAAATCAGCTCTTTAAGGGATGACCAAAAATTTTATGCAAGGTTTCGAATTGTTGGCTAGCCAACTTGGGGGCAAGTCAACACCAAGGAGTACTATAGTAGTTCACCTCATGTTGAGAATAAGACTAATGGAGAAGCCATTTTTTTGAAGATTGGACCTCATAACCAACCCCATGACTTCAAGAATCAGAGTGGACCTACAATACCTAAGTTTTTAGAGTCCAAAGAAGGCCCTTATACTGCTTATGATGTCAGGGGAGGAACAAATGATTGGCAACAATTAAGTGATGAATGTAGGAAAGTCATACCTTTCGATCAGTTCATGAGAGCCTCTCTTCAGTTTAAGCAAGGAGGAAGTGGGAAAAGGGAACCTCCTCTTAATCATGAATTAAAGTACACTATGGTAAAAGTAACTATTCATTCCTTTGATGGTTCCTCACAAATGTATGCTAATGCTTGGTTGCAGAAATTAAGTGTGTATTTTCAATTAAATCCTATGGTTGAAGAAGATGCATTGGAGATGGTCATTTTGCATGTTAAAGGGGAAGCTATTGATTGGTGGTTCCATGGTGTTAGAACCTTGGGACATTGTTAGATTTTATCTTATGAGGGATTCTCCAATGCACTAATGGAGAGATTTGAGAGGAAATAGCTCGAACTTCCTTTCAAAGAACTAGCATAATTGAATCAAGTAGGAACTCCTTAAGCATATATGTTATAATTTGAAAAGATTTCAGTAATGGTTTCTGTTGTATACATGGATAGATTAGTTTTATTATTTACTAAAGGATTGATAGAACCTTTGAGAGGGCTCGTGAAATCCCACAAGCTAGCCACATTGAAGGATGCCATGAATTTGAAAAGAGATTTGCAAAATGTGTTGCCAAGAACCAAATACCCCACCAAGACAAATTTCCATTCCAAGTTCAAGGAAGAAAATAAACCAAGGAAAAAGGAATCATCTACCTATGGAAATTGAACCCGGGTGTTAGAACAATTACACTCACAACAATTGCCAATTACACATGCAAATTACTCACAAAAGGAGACTGAATATGGAGCAGAACACTAATCTGTATTGAATAAGTGTACAATAGCCAACCCTGTGAAGTCATAGGCTACCACAATAAATAATTACATGAGAGATTCGAATGCATAAGGATGCCATTCGAATTTAGTCAAAAGCAGGCTTACTAAATCTAAGCAAATCCCCCATAGGTGCATAAAGCACATTCCAAATCTGTCTAGGAGCTCACGAATTGGAAGAAGCAATTAGGAAAGCTAATAGATGGTGGAAGGACAACTCATACATGCTTTTCATAGGAGAAAAGAGTGGAGGATGATGAGGACAAAAAACAAGTTAACTTCACCTAGTCAAACTTTCCCAATTGCCTTAAAACTCAGAAAAAGTAGGCAATAAAGCAGAAAAAGAAGACATGCGCTAGGGAGGCCAGGAATAAAGCAGATTTGATTCCAAGAGGTTTCCCAAGTGCTCCATGACTCAAATTTAGCAATTTTGACCACTTTGGATGTGTGGAGGACAACTTGCATAAGGTGGAATATGGAAACTAGGCAAATAAGACA
>LPNX010033307.1:32025-49604 GCA_001517045.1 Pseudotsuga menziesii
CCCTTTTGCAAGCATGAACACATATCCTGATGTTGAATTTTGATTTGTGCTGTCACCTGCCCAATCACTGTCAGTAAACCCAATCAAATCAAGATCAGATTTAGCTTTGTAGAAGATCCCACGAGTCCTTGTTCCCTGAACAAAGTTAAGGATCCTTTTGGCTGCTCTCCAATGGATCTCATGAGGCTGATCCATGAATATTGAAGCCACACTTACTGCATAAGAAATATCAGGTCTAGTATGTGTAAGATACAACAAACATCCAATCAATTGCCTATACAGTGTATTGTTTTCCATAGGTGAAGAATCAGCTTCTTCAAGCTTAACTCCTGAAAGGAAAGGAGTCTTGCTTGGCTTGCAATCCTTCATATTGAATTTGTTCAGCAAATCCAAGGCATACTTGGACTGATGTACTTTCATTCCTTCTTTGGTTTGAGCAATCTCGAGCCCCAAGAATTGGCTCAATAAGCCCAAATCTGTCATTGAGAAGGCATGGTTCATTGCATCCTTCAAGGAGGCAATTTCATCCTGTGAGCTTCCTGTAATGAGAAGGTCATCAACATACAAAACAATGATTATTAATGAACCATGAATCATCTTCAAATAGACATTTGGATCTGATTTGCATCGAACAAAATTCAGTGATAGAAGAAAGCTATCAATCTTGGCATACCAAGCCCTGGGGGCTTGCTTAAGCCCATACAATGACTTCTTTAGCCTGCACACAAGAGATGGGTTAGTAGAAAATCCTTGAGGATGCTGCATGTATATCTCTTCAGTGAGATCTCCATTCAGGAAAGCACACTTCACATCCATGTGGTGTACCTCCCACTGCTTTCAAGCTGCAATGGCTAAGGCTAGCCTGATGGAGTCCATCTTTGCCACTGGTGCAAAGGTCTCATTGTAGTCTATGCCATGTACTTGTGAGTAGCCCTTGGCTACCAATCTGGCCTTGTACTTCAGAGGTGAACCATCAGCAGCAAATTTGGTTTTGTACACCCACTTACACTGAACTAGCTTCCTCCCTGGGGGAAGATCAACCAGCTCCCAAGTGTTGCTCTTCTAGAGTGAGCTGAACTCTTCTTCAATGGTTGTTTGCCATATTGGATATTTTGCTACATCTTCATATTTCTATGGGTCTGATTCAACCATCAGATATCATTTCTCTGCAAACATAGGATCTTTCATGCACAGAGCACTCTCAAATTAAGATCTAGTCCTCCTAGGATCATTAGGATTTCCAGCTAGTTCTCCAGCTGCATGAATGGTCTTGGATACCCATTTTGGTCTTGTAGGACTGTTAGGATCTGCAATAAAATCATCATTATCAGACATATCAGGATCAGCATGTTCAACTATCTCTTCACTTACATTCAGAGGTTCTGGTGGTGAAGAGGATTCTCCAACTTCCACTGCTGCTAGGGGCTCTTCTTGAAACTGAACACACCTTTCAATGAAGGCTTTGTTTGTGCTCAAATTGATCAGCTTGTACCCTTTTGAATCTTCATAGTACCCAACAAATAGACACTCTTGGCTTTGGGGCTGCAAAGCCTTCCTCTTTTCTGTTGGAATTCTAGCCCAAGCCCTTGAGCATAAAATCCTGAAATGGGTCACATCTGGCTTGTGCCCACTCCATGCTTTGAAAGGAGTCATACCATCAAGTTGTTTATGAGGCACCCTATTCTAGATATAGGCTACAAAGTTTATAGCTTCGGCCCAAAACTTTGGTGGCAAAGTCTTAGCCTCCATCATGCAGGTTGTCATCTCTTTCAGTGATCTGTTCTTCCTGTCAACAACACCATTCTGTTGTGGTGTGTAAGGGATAGAATGCTGCATCTGAATACCTGCATCTACATAATATTAAATAAACTCATACTTGACATACTCACCACCATTTTCAGATCTGAGGACCTTGAGTTTCCTCCTAGACTGGTTTTCAACCAAAGCCTTAAAGACTTTGAAGAGGCCAAAAACTTCAGACTTGTGTTTCAGGAAGTAAACCCAGCAATACCTGGAAAAGTCATCTATGAATGTCAATGCATATTTCGCTTGACTCATTGACATATAAGGAAATGGGCCAGCAACATCACTGTGGATCAACTCAAGAGGTGTAGAGGTTCTCTCATGACTAGCTTTCTCAAATTTATGCTATGGGTGTTTTCCTAAGATGCAACCTTGACAGACTCCTTTGTAAAACTTAATATTTGGTAACCCTATGACCATTTATTTTTCACTAAGACCAGACAAATACTTGTAATTGAGGTGGCCAAATATTTCATGCCAAAGCTTGCATGCCTCATTAGCATGAATCAGAAGAGCAGAGGGGTTTGAGTAGGGTAGGAAGTGTGAGAACATGTATACCTTCGAAGTGTGATTTGCAACTCCTTTTGCAATGACTTTACCACTTGAGATCTCTATGATCTCAACTTCATCAGGGGAGAATATGACCTTCTTTGGAGACCCTGTGTGGGTCATCTGATACACTGATAAGAGGTTAGAGGCAAGACCTGGAACATACAACACATTGCTGAACTTACCATGGTCAAGATCAATCCTCCCTTTGCCCAAAATTTCAGTGAGAGAGTCATCTCCCAGTACTATTGGTGGACCTTTCGACATGTCAAGTGAGGTGAATGCCTCCTTGGTCGAAACCATATGTCTTGAAGCTCCAAAATCAATGATGGAACTAGGTGAGCTTGATGTGCCAGCAACCAATGCATGAACTCTCTCTCTGTCTTCTGAATTTGATCCTCCTTCCCTCTTCTTTGAGCTTTCTGGAAGGGAGATGCCATTCTTCTCCAAGAGTTGGGTCAGCAGGTCTATTTGCTTCTTCATGCAGGAGCTTTCAGAATGATTTCCCTTACTGCAGTATGCGCACTTGCTCATTTCTCCTTTGTTCTTCTTCTTTTGGGGTTCTTCTTGGAACCTTGAGGCTCCTCTGGAGACTTGTTCTTGTCTCTCTTTTGCTCGGGTGGATTTTTAGCTTTCTTCTTGCTTTTTGAATCCACCCTCGAATCTCCAACAACCAAAGCTTGGTCTTTGAATGGTTTGATGGTGCCCATCATCACCAATTTATCTTGTTCTTGTGTGAGAGATTCCATGAAATTTGCAAGGCTAGGCATTTTCCAGGCTCGAGCTGTCAACTTTGTGTCATAGAAGGTCGCTACAAACACTGAATAGTTAGGGCCAAGCTTCAAGAGTATGGCCAAAACCAGCTGTTGATCCTTCTTTTCGATCCCACATTGTTTTAGCTGCAAAACAAGTGCTTTGAACTTGGAAAAGTAGAGTTGCAGGGATTCAAAGCTATTGGGACTCAGGGAGATCAATTCATTTTCAATTTGATGTCCCCTCATCTCATCAGTCTTTCCAAAAAGATCAAAAATCTTCTCCCATACTTCATTCGGTGATGTCAATCCATCAAGATGGAAAATGAGGTCTCTAGATATGCTCAGACACAGGAGATCATAGGCCTCATCCCTCCTGTTGTGCCATTTAATCTTCTCTACAGCTGCATTGGGCTCTGCTTCTGTTGCCATAGTCACTCTGTAGAGGCCTTTCACTCTCAACAGTATCTCCATCTCTGCTTTCCATTCAAAGAAGTTAAATGGAGTCAAGATGATCTTTTGAGATTGATCCATAGCTCAGAAATTGTCCCGTCAGTCAGCAAAATGCTCCCAGTCAATGATGTTGAACCTGCAATACAAATTGGAAGGAGAGAAATTGATCTACAAAGGCTCTGATACCATGTGTAAATTGAACCCAGGTGTTATAACAATTACACTCACAACAATTGCCAATTACACATGCAAATTACTCACAAAAGGAGACTGAATATGGAGCAGAACACTAATCTGTATTGAATAAGTGTACAATAGCCAACCCTATGAATTCATAGGCTGCCACAATAAATAATTACATGAGAGATTCGAATGCATAAGGATGCCATTTGAATTTAGTCAAAAGCAAGCTTACTAAATCTAAGCAAATCCCCCATAGGTGCATAAAGCACATTCCAAATTTGTCTAGGAGCTCACGAATTGGTAGAAGCAATTAGGCAAGCTAATAGATGGTGGAAGGACAAATCATACATGCTTTTCATAGGACAAAAGAGTGGAGGATGATGAGGACAAAAAACAACTTCACCTAGTCAAACTTTCCCAATTGCCTTAAAACTCAAAAAAAGTAGACATGCGCTAGGGATGCCAGGAGTAAAGCAGATTTTATTCCAAGAGGTTTCCCAAGCGCTCCATGACTCAAATTTAGCAAGTTTGACCACTATGGATGTGTGGAGGACAACTTGCATAAGGTGGAATATGGAAACTAGGCAAATAAGACAAAAATTGGATTAATTAATGTCTAAGGTAGCTAACTATGGGTTGATTATTCTAACACTACAAAAGAAAATAAAGGGGGACCAAGCAAAGAATAACTGAAGAAAGAATCTATGTTTCACATGCCAACAACCTTGGGTGCCGAGACATAGATGTGCCAAGGGAAAGGTGCACTACATTGAATTTTTCTCTAAAGATGATGAAGAGGGGGAGGAGGAGGTGTTTACCGGAAATACTCACCTTCTATGGACACATGAAACGAAAAATCCTCCAATATGTAAACCAATCAAGTAGGAAAGAACCCATTACAGGTTTAGGTTTAGCAACCGACATGTTTATCACATTGTCCCCCACGCCTGGTAAGTGCAACTACGTGTTGACAGCTGCCAGAACATTTTATTTACTGGGTATATTAAAAATATAAAAACAAGAAGGAGATTATTAAGAGGAACACAAAGTCATTGTCATCATGCCAATAGAGGAACTAAGAGTCTTGCTTCAATCCATCATATGACCGATTGTCATACCCAATGATAACAGATCGAGCAATGGGCATTCCACGTACATTGGTAATCGCATTCACACGTGGTGGCTAGTAGTCCACAGGATGTTACAACCTATTTGTGGCTGGTATTATCTCACAGAAAGATACTATGCATGATTACTGTTCACCCACTTGAGATGATGTTACATGGAGAAATCCCAAAGTGACAGTCCTTCTCCCTCGTTGGCAACTAAGAATTTTCCTCTACGTGTGCCATTGAAGCGGTTGGAAGGTCAATTTCCATATTCATCGGCGAGCTACAGTTGTTTACTATTAATTACAATTGCAACAAAGTGTAGTAATTAGCGAGAGAAGATATTGCTACCATCGTAAAAACTCTTCTTCAACTCAGAATTTATTTATGAAGTGATTCTATCTCTTAGTGCATCATTAAGGTTTGTTTCTGTAATTTCCACTTTATAATAACATGTGGGATCATTATTGCTTCCGCCACTTGTGGTTTAGTTTGTGCAACTATTTTTCTCAAATTTATCACTAGTGGATCCAATCCTTTAGTCAAATATACAACCTCTCGACCTTCAGTCAAATATACAACCTCTCGAAGCTCAAGGAATAGATCGAACTCTTGATAGTAATTATGTGAAACTCCTTTAAAATAGTGATCTGTTACAATCTTATTAACCTTCATTTACAATCACATTAAGGTCTATCCCACCAAATACCTCCTCTTCCTCGTAGCACATCAGTTTGGTCAACCACCATCTAAGTTGTCATTATAACCAACTCCTATTCCTTCGATACTATTTTAGTTTATTAATAGCACAACTTCCTATTACAAATTGAATGCTATTAGTTATTTAGTAGAGCTCCATGTAACTACCGCCAAATGGCGTGCACCTCTCTGTCAAGGAATAATGGGGTTATCACCCATTTAGAGGTCACGATTTTAATGTTCAGTTGTGTTCATGTAATGTTAACCAACTAACATAGCAGAAATGGATAGAGTGTTCGATCAAATAGTCGCTTATTTTAGCTTGCTTAGAATACTGGGATGGAACAAATGTGAACAAATGTGAATGAAGAAAGATTAGGGCTAACTAGCGGCAACTCGCTAAGTAGTGTTAGTGGCTAGGATATTTAGTGGATTGCTATTACGCGAATGCCTGCTACATGAGATGTCGTTCTTATCCCACAACTAAATAGGATAAAATTAAATTCAATCCAACCTTTAAACCCTTTCCAATATAGAGCGAAATCTCATTTTACTACACATGGAGCATGATCTTTAAAACTGTTTTGCAATTAGATCGCTGCTAATGATCGAGGATATAAGCTCGATCTATTGCATTCACCAAATAATTTATGCTTAAACGAATTAATCCCACTATATAAGTGACCCGTTTATTATTTATTTTTTTAAGATAAAATGGAATGAAACACAAATTTTCCATTATTTGTGAGCCCTTTAGGCCAAGCGTTTGAACGACAGGTCTAATTTTAAAACATTCAACCAAACTAATTCATATTAGCAGATCCTTGTCAAAGATGCATACTAGCCAATCTGTGTCAAAGATCCTTGCGTGAGTTCCATTGTCATGGTTCCTAAACTTCATGGGAAATTTATATGGTCTAACCCAAACCTTTCGATCGACCCTCTCAAAGGTCGACCTAGACCCACAAATTTTAAACATGGCTGACCATTACATCTACAATTCATACAAGTAGCTTCCTCTTAAATTGAAGAGTAGATCTAACTATAAACCAATGACGGTTTTCTTAAATTAGCATCGCATATCTATACTCCTTCATGAGAAAATAACTTATTTTGTTAATCCCCTAAAATTGTAATAAGGACAACATACGGCGAGCCCTTAGATCACTACAACTACCTTTAGCAAAAAAAACAAAAAAACAAAAACAAAAACAAAAATCAATCCCTTCTTTATCAATGCCTGGAGAGATTCCGCTTCTAAGGAGCTCACTTTTTTTTTTTTAATTAAAAACTATCTAGATCAAAACTCCATGTTTTGAACTCTGCAACGAGTCTTACAGTTATAACCAATCATCTACTGTAACATTAGATCTAATAAATTAATGATGATTGTTTCCACAATCTGACCCATGCAATCTAATCAATTAATGATGATTGTTTCCACAATCCGATCCAATCTAATGAGTGCAGGTTCATATCAACTGTAAGTGTCTTCTGAATGTATATGAGATATAAGCCACATAGGCTGACAACTCGGATAGAGGTTAAACTAATTAGGTATAGAAATTTGGAAAGCATTCAGCGGTGTGGTAAAGGTAATTCCATCCATTGCCTTACAACGGTTTATGTTTACCCGGCTTTCAAATATTCAACCCCGGTTCAATGTCCAGAGGGTATACATGTATATATTCAGTCCAATCACAGTTTGCATAATAGAATTGTTGATATAATACCAGGAGATATTACTAACTGTTTCTGAGTTTTAATAGCATCATTAATACATGAATTGGTAGTTCTTATGAATACTCTTTAACATACCCAATTTGGAGCAATAGTTTATTTATTTTATAATTTCATGAGTCTGATTCTTGGATTATGGCCGTGATCATTGGTTAATTGCATGATGATTGGGTTTTGATTAGTAAAACAAAAAAATCCTTCATGATTTAATAGACAGGCCCAAAATGCATGGCGCTTATGCCACAACATTAAGTCACGATATGCAGTCATAAATAATTGATGGAATCACAAATTTCTTTTTCTAAGAACCCACATTCAATGCATAACAATATGGTCATTAAGAAACATATATAACATTCACTGTGTGGTTTGCAGGCTAGCGAGGAGATTTACAATCACAAGTTTGACCCAGACTAGAATCATTCGTCCAAGAAACCAAGAAAACTATATATTTAGATGTACTACAATCGTTCAACCTTTGAGTTTTAGTTCAAGTTAATGCATTAGTGTTCACTACAAGAGTCCAATACACAATCCTCAAGAAAGATGGCATATTTTATTTTGCAAATCATGGTACTATATGCCCACTAATGTTTCCAATATTGCAAATCCTAACGCCTGTACAACACAGTTATAACTAATGCGAATTTGATAATAATAAATTAATGATTTTCCAACATATCTATCTGCATTTACTTCAACCTTCTACAGCAGCGGTCTAATTCTCACTTGAAGTTTGTCTAATTGGCCGACTTGGCTTTTGCTTCAAGAGTGCCAACTTTAGTGTTAATTTCTATGTACAGGTTTGGAAATTCTATTATCATTCAAACAACAACAAGTAAGTATAAATTTCTCCAAACAGCACGGTCCACTCAAATGATCCATGCATCTAACTTGATTTAAGAAATACATCCAAACAGATACACATATATGACCTGTAACATTTTTGGAAGGAATAATAAAGAAGCAAAGACAAAACAACCTTCGTCCTCGTCCTCAACTTTCGAGGTTTCCCGACTCATCCAGAGTCCATGCATTCCAGTGCATCAAACATATCATAAATCAACCATGCTATATACAAGACCGATATCACCTGTTATAGTCATTGACTCCCTTAGAGTCTTTGCATACTGATGTTCTCTTTCTGTTTATGTACCTGCCTTTCCTGTCACACTCGACATACCATCAGAGTACATGCTTTACAATAATTTTGTCAATCATTCAACAGTATATAATTTATCTATTGCTTGATAAATTCATATAAATTTCACATTCATTCATAATTAAAATCATCATATAATCCATAAGTTAGACAATTTTGTTTAGTTCATATCTCTTCAATAGCTAATCATTTTACCAAAGTCCAGGTCATCCAGAACCAGATGCCCTTAATAACATGTCCAAATAAAGTTTTAAATACCAAATTAATAAATAGGCAGGTCATTCTTCATAGAACTCCCTCAAAGTCTAATCATAATAATCTCCAAAGTCAAGGTAAAAACGGGGTGTTACAAATGCAGTTGAAGAAGTTCTGTAGGAAAGGTTTCCAGTTGTATGCAGCTCATATTCTGGAGACAACAAAGAATGAAACTCCTAGGTTGGAGGAATTTCATGTATTGCAGGAATTCAGGGATGTGTTTCTTGATGAGATTCTAGGGCTTCCTCCAAAGAGGGACATTGATTTCACAATTGAACTTGTGCTAGGAGCAGCACCAGTGTCCAAGACACCCTACAAAATGAGTACACCAGAAATGCTAGAGTTGAAGATGCAACTGCAAGATTTGTTGGAGAAGAAGTATATCAGGTCGAGTGTGTCTCCTTGAAGAGCACCAGTTCTATTTGTGAAGAAGAAAGATGGTACACTCAGGTTGTGTATTGATTACAGATAGCTGAACAAAGTCACTGTGAAGACCAAATATCCTTTTCCTAGGATTGATGACCTCTTCGATCAAATGAGAGGAGCAAAGGTATTTCCCAAGATTTACTTGAGTTCTAGTTACCATAAGGTAAGAATCATGGATGGAGACATTCATAAGACAACCTTTAGAACAAGGTATGGACATTATGAGTTTGTAGTGGTACCATTTGGTCTCACAAATGCACTAGCTACATTTATGTGCCTTATGAATAGTGTCTTCAGCAGGTATTTGGACAAGTTTGTTCTTGTTTTCCTTGATGACGTTCTTATTTATTCTAAGAATGAGGAATATCATGAAGAGCATTTGAGATTGACATTGCAATTGCTCAGGGAGCATCAGTTGTATGCAAAGTTAAGCAAGTGTGACTTCTATAGAGATAGAATTCAGTATTTGGGTCACATTATCTCAGAAGAAGGTATATCTGTGGAGCCTGAAAAGATTGAATCCATTATGAAGTGGCCTACTCCAATAAATGTGACAGATGTAAGATCTTTTATGGGACTTGTAGGATACTACAAGAGATTCATTGAAGGATTATCCAAAGTTGCACATGCCATCACTTTGCAAAAGAAAGGGATAAAGTTTGAATGGACATCGAGGTGTGAAGAAAGCTTCCAGCAGTTGAAGAATCTTCTCACCAGTGCACCAGTATTGAAAGTTGTATTCCCAGAGAAATATTTTGTGGTGTGTACCGATGCATGTGGACAAGGGCTTGGAGGAATCCTTATGCAAGACAACCACGTGATATGTCACGAGTCAAGAAAGTTGAAGGAGCATCAGAAGAACTATGCCACTCATGATCTAGAACTTGCAGCCATAGTACGTGCTCTCAAGATGCGGAGACATTACTTGATGGGAAGAAGATTTGAGCTAAGGACAGACCATTGTGGTCTAAAGTATTTGTTTGATCAGCCAACGTTAAATGCTAGGAAAGCTAGATGGCTGGAGTTTTTATGTGAATTTGATTTTGAAATCAAGGACATAAAAGGAAAGGAGAATAAGGTAGTTGATGCACTCAGCAAGAAGGTGCTGGAAATGCATATGGAATCTCTTAGTATTTTCCAATCAGATTTGAGATAGCAAATTGTTAATCATATTGTTGGAGATGAATTGTATGAGCAGGTAAAAGACAAATTACAGCAGCCAAGTCTTGAGAAGAGGTATGAGGGATATAAATTGGAAGAAGATGGACTTCTTACTTATAAAGGAAGAATTCATATTCCAAATGTAGCAGAGTTGAGGAGAGTTGTTATGGATGAAATCCATCAAGCTCCATATTGTGGTCACCTAGGATATCAGCAGACAATTGCTACAGCCAGAAAGTAGTACTTTTGGCCAGGAATGAAAAAGGACATGACTGAATATATTTCAAGGTGCATGAAATTTCAGCAGGTGAAGATTGAGCATCAACACCCTGCAGGTTTATTGCGGCCTTTGCCAGTTCCTGAATGGAAATGGGAAGTTATTTCCATGGATTTTATTACAAGATTACCAATGACTTGGAGACAACATGATTCCATCATGGTTGTGGTGGACAAGTTGACAAAGGCCACACATTTTATACCAGTTAAGTCTACGCATAAGACTGATGATATTGCAAAGATCTTCATGAAGGAGATTTTCAAATTGCATGGATTACCTAAGGCAATAGTCTCTGACAGAGATGTCAAGTTCACTTCCAATTTTTGGAAAGGGTTGTTTGTAGATTTGGGTACAAAGTTGAACTTCAGCGCTGCCTACCATCCTCAGACTGATGGTCAGACATAGAGATTCAATCAAGTGATTTAAGACATGCTTCATATGTATGTGATGGACAAACCAACCAAGTGGGAAGATTACTTACACTTGGTATAGTTTTCTTATAACAATGGACAGTAAGCATCCTTGGGGATGAGTCCATATGAAGCTTTGTATGGCAGGAGGTGTAGGACACCAGTGACTTGGGATAATCCAATTAACAGGGTTGTGCTTGGTTTAGAATTGCTCAAGGAGATGGAGCAAGAGGTTGTAAAGATTAGGCAGAATTTGAAAAGCAGCCTAGGACAGATAGAAAAACTATGCAGATAAGCATAGGGTGAACAGAGAGTTCAGTGTTGGGGATCATGTTTACCTCATAGTGAGAGCAAAGAAGATTTCCTTGAAGCTTGGAAGTTGTGCCAAGCTGTCACAAAGATATTGTGGGTCGTTTAAAGTGCTTGAAAGAATAGGGCCAGTTGCATATAGACTTGCATTTCCTGCTAGCACTAGAGCTCATAATGTTTTTCATGTTTCTTTGCTTAAGAAATATGTACATGATCCTAACCATGTGATAAAATGGGATGTGATTCAGGTGGAACCCGAGGGAGAGTTCCAAATCGATCCAATGCGAATCCTCGACAGGAAGGTCACAATGCTTCGAAACCGAGCCATAGGGCAGGTAAAGGTGCAATGGGAGCACTATGGTCCTGAAGAGGCTGCATGGGAGCTAGAGGATGCCATGCAATTGGCACATCCATTTTTGTTCAATTCTGCGGAACTCTGAGGCAGTACCAGTGTAGCATTTTGTTCAATTTTGTAAAGCATTGAGGACAGTGCTATTGAAGGGGAAGGGGAATGTAACACCCCTGTTTCGACCCCATTTGCATTAAAAATGTATATATTGTAATTAATCATGCTGTGGAGCTAAGGCAAAATCCCCACCGTTGATTTAACGTTTTATGTTCCGGCAATTAAAATCGTTGTCGGTGGTACATTATAATTTTGGCATCATGTAAATATGCATTTTAATTAAAAAACCCACAACCAGCTATGTCTATGCAACAAATAATGAGATGGGGGCATGTTTCCTAAGGATAAGGGGGAGAAATATTTAACCTTTGGGGCCAATGGGGAAAAGCCAAATGTCAAAGGGAGAACCCATGGAATAGTCAACTACCTTTCTTGTCTCATTCACCAATCATTTAATTCTGCTAGAATGTGGTTGAGTTAGTTATTGCATGGAGTGGGAAGAGTATGGGCAGAAATTCGAATTGGGCAGAGGACCCATTTTTAAAAAAAGTGTTTTGACTTCCTTGGCAAGAAAAATACCCAAAAATGTATGCCATTCTGCTATACATCCACTTTTTTCATTTGCTCATGCAGGGAAAGCTTGGGAGCTGTTTTTTACCTCTAGGATTTTGCCTAATGTATGTTTCCTTCATGATTTGGGGCTCCTGGGCATTTTTATCATCATCATCCATCCATGTTGGGTTGTTGTATGTGTGTTTTTACCTCACGTGGACAGTCGTTCTTCACTCTTCTCAAGTTGATAATTTCATTTTGGGGTGATGATCTGTGGTTGGGGTTTCTTCCCCAATGTTTTTGTTGCATTTCTCCATCGTTTGCCAAGCTGAAAATCGATTTTTGCTCCTGGGGCTGTTTTACCCACTTACCATTTCTGATTTTAGCTTCCAGGACGTTTTTGTCCATGCCCAGCATTGTAATTATTGTGTACTGTATTCGTTTTTGGCCACATTAGGGCCAAAACATCCCTGGGATACGATTTGTTGCTAGTGGGTTGTTTTCACCCACCTTGGCAATTGATTTTGTGGCCAAATCATTTTCCTCAACCCAGAAATTGTGTATATTGTTGTGTATGCCTTTGTATTGTGGTCTATGTTGAATTGGGAGTGGAAATGGGGCTTGACCAGCTTGATAAATCTAGTGCATGAGGAACCTCACTTAGAGATATTGAGGGTTGATTGTTCCTTACTGCACATCCTGAATAGCAATGGAAGGGAATGCATAGCCTGAGGGACTGTACAACAGAGAAGGGGATGATTCCTTGTGTTGGGTGTGTACGTGTTGGAAAATCCAAGTCAGATCTTGTGTAGGTGTCCATGGCTCTATGGTTGAGCTCACTAGCTTAGCAAACAAGCCTTTCCATCCCCTTGCCAGTCTGATAAACCCAAACATAGCTTTGGATTGACTGATTTTTGACATATCTTCGGCTATGTGTGATCCTGCTAGTTTCCTTTTCCTTGGGGAATCATGCCCAGCTCGGGGGTGGCAGTGTTGCTGATAGATTAAGGAGCACACTGGCCTATGGTTGGGTGGAACGTTGCAGGGACATAGCTCATTGTGGGACAAGCTTCTTCATAAGATAAGTATTCTTGTCTATTTCAGCTTTGCAATTGTATTTTTTGTTTAATGAAAATGATGAACATGCTAAATGCTTGAATGGAATGTAGTTTGCTTGCACTGTATGATAAACAATTATGCATCTATGCATGTTTTAGTTCAAAGCATTTCGATTCTTATCATGTGTATGTTCATGGGGCTAGTTGCCCGGATTCTTTAGCAGTAATGTCGCGTCCTCTCATTGGCAGAAGGGTGGGGAAGCTATAAGAAGGGAAGAAAGTGGAGAAGTTAGTTCTTTTTACAAGGAGATTAAGGAAAAACTAGGACTATGAGATATGGATGACAAAGAAAATAATGAGGAACTTATGAAATTCATTAAATCAGCTCTTTAAGGGATGACCAAAATTTTTATGCAAGGTTTCGAATTGTTGGCTAGCCAACTTGGGGGCAAGTCAACACCAGGGAGTAGTAGTAGTTCACCTCATGTTGAGAATAAGAATAATGGGGAAGCCATTTTTTGGGAGATTGGACCTCATAACCAACCCCATGACTTCAAGAATCAGAGTGGACCTACAATACCTAAGTTTTTAGAGTCCAAAGAAGGCCCTTATACTGCTTATGATGTGAGGGAAGGAACAAATGATTGGCAACAATTAAGTGATGAATGTAGGAAAGTCCTACCTTTCGATTAGTTCATGAGAGCCTCTCTTCAGTTTAAGCAAGGAGGAAGTGGGAATAGGGAACCTCCTCTTAATCATGAATTAAAGTACACTATGGTAAAAGTGACTATTCATTCCTTTGATGGTTCCTCACAAATGTATGCTAATGCTTGGTTGCATAAATTAAGTGTGTATTTTTCAGTTAAATCCTATGGTTGAAGAAGATGCATTGAAGATGGCCATTTTGCATCTTGAAGGGGAAGCTATTGATTGGTGGTTCCATGGTATTAGAACCTTGGGACATTGTCAAATTTTATCTTATGAGGGATTCTCCAATTCATTAATGGAGATATTTGAGAGGAAATAGCTTGAACTTCCTTTCAAAGAGCTAGCATAATTGAATCAAGTAGGAACTCCTGAAGCATATATGTTAGAATTTGAAAAGCTTTCAGTAATGGTTTCTGATTTATATATGGATAGATTAGTTTTATTATTTACTAAATGATTGATAGAACCTTTGAGAGGGCTCATGAAAACCCACAAGCCAGCCACATTGAAGGATGCCATGAATTTGAAAAGAGATTTGCAGAATGTGTTGCCAAGAACCAAATACCCCTCCAAGGCAAATTTCCCTTCCAAGTTCAAGGAAGAAAAGAAACCATGGAAAAAGGAATCATCTACCAAAGAAAATAAAGGGGGACCAAGCAAATAAGAACTTAGAAGAAAGAATCTATGTTTCACATGCCAACAACCTTGGGTGTCGGGACATAGATGTGCCAAGGGAAAGGTGCACTACATTGAAGTTTTCTCTGAAGATGATGAAGAGAGGGAGGAGGAGGTGTTACCGGAAATACTCACCTTCTACGGACAAAAGTTGTTTCCCTAGCCTGAAACACTCAGAACTAGAACAAATAAGTCACAACAACTAAAAGTACTTTCCCTAAGATCAAATAGATACTTGGAATGGATTCTTTTGCATGCCATACATTGTAATATGTTGGCCTTTAAATTATTGGTCTCCACAGATTCACCTGCAAGAAATATACAACAAAGCACATACAAGGTCAAAGTACCAAGTACAACCTATGATCCTATGTTGATGACTAAGGAGTTCAACAATGAAATAAGTGATTCATACATAATATCATTCATGGGAAATGAACTTTTATTGCATAAATGAAATAGAGAGAGAATTTACAACTAAAATCCTTAGTATTAGAAGTCTCTTCTCAAGCAAAACCTTGCCTCCAAAGCTTCAAACTTGTATACCAAATGCTCATTCTCCTTGGCTATATTTGTCCAGATTTTTTATGTTGTACATTAATCTTCCTCCCTTTACCCATGGGGGGTAAGCCAATACTTATAGCCATGGGAGGATAGGGAATGTTGAGAATCTCATGGGTGAAGTGGAGGGGAGATCCTAGAAGGATGGATCTCAAAGCTAGATGGTCTAGAAGTGTAGGGATGAGGCTTCCACAAAGCCAAGCTTCGAGAAGCCTCTCGAAGCTTCCTTTTTTACCTTTAAAACTCGATCACCGCTCTTTGTTAACTAAGACAGAGCGTTACACAAAGTGCACTACTCATTGTATGAAGGAATGTGGCAGTGGCACTGCTGGTTGTTCAAGGTAAAAGGGAGTTACGTAAGGGGGTAATGCACATTGACCACATGGAAAGTGTGGTGGTGGAAAAAGGTATGAAATCACTTATCCCAACCCACTTTCAACTTCACAACTTGAGGATTTGAGGCAAATTCTGATGTTTGGTTCTCATAATATGATGATGGTGAGAAATGTGTGTAACAGGAGGAGAAAGCACAAATTGCAGCACAAGAAGACGGGTATGAAACAATAGAAGAAGAAAAACCCACTCTCGAGACAAGAGAAATTGCAGCACTCTCAGGTGTACCTAGATTCCACACCTTGAGGCTCAAGGGTAACATACAAGGCCAAAAGGTCACGGTTTTAGTGAATGGAGGGGCCACTCTTAACTTCATAGTTGCAGCCTTGGTGGAGAGGAGAAAGTTACAAGATTAAATTTTTTATGGTTTCACAGTCATCATTCTAGGTAACAATTCTATGGACTCCACTAAATGGATTCCAAAGCTTCAAGTTACTATAGGAAATCATACTATCACTGACAATTTTTATGTAGTGAATGTGGCTGATACAAATTTGGTTTTGAGAGTACAATGGTTGTATTCTTTAGGAGAGCATACAATGAACTATCAAGTCTCTGAAATAAGGTTAAAAATTTGGAGGGGAAACCCATCTTGTTGAGGGGAATGCACACTTACCCAAATCAAGTGGTGTCCTCCCACAACATGAGTTCTATATTAATGCATGGAGACATAGAATGGGTTGCTAAATGTTTAATTACATCTCCTAAACCTCACTTTAAGGTTTCCAAGCATCCTAAGGAGATATAACAATTATTGAGTAAGTATGAGAGGGTTTTGGGAGACCTTCCCCCAAGAAGGTCACCAGACAGAGGGGTGGAGCATATCATTGAGTTAGAGATAAGAACACAACCTATCAAAATGCAGCTAGAAACCCCAAAAGGATTCGATATGAGATTGAGGAGGCCATTAAAGAACTCTAAGAGTTGGGTCTCATAAGGCCTAGTTCCATCCCATATGCTTCTTTAGTTGTCATGGTAAAGAAAAAGGATGGAACTTTAAGGATGTGCATTGGTTTTAGAGCATTGAATAAGAAGACAGTAAAGAATAGATATCCCATCCCAAGGATTGATGAGTTCATGGATGAGATCCATGGAGCCAAGTTATTCTCAAAGATTGACCTTAGATCTGGTTATCATCAAATTCGAATGAGGGAAGAAGACATACCAAAGACTACTTTCAGATGCCACTATGGTCACTTTGAGTGTTGCCATGCCCTTTGGCTTGACAAATGCACTTGCCACATTCTAATCATGCATGAAAAATATCTTCCACAAGCAACTTCGTAAGTTTGTACTAGTTTTCTTTGATGGCATTCTTAATTACAATAAAACTTGGAAGGAACATTTGCATCATCTAAAAGAGGTATTAAAAATTCTGCATGATCAATCTTTGTTTGTTAAGCTATCAAAATGTGAATTTGGTTTGACAGAGCTCTTGTATCTTGGACACATCATTGGTCAATATGGTGTGAAGGTGGATATGGAGAAAATAAGAGCCATTATAGAATGGCCTCGTCCAAAAAATCTCACTAAATTGAGAGGATTCATTGGAATTTGCACCTACTATAGAAAGTTTGTGAAGGGGCTCTCCCAACTCACTTAACCTCTCACTAATTTGACAAAGAAATATTATTTCCGGTGGCATGAAGGGGATGCAAAAGTTTTCCAAATAATGAAAGAGGTAATAAGTAATTGTCCTGTTATCTCCCAAATTGACCACCGTCATTTTGGATGATAGAATGGGTAAAAAAATTTTTTTTTTCTATAAGTCATGGCCTTCAAAATTCAAATCTCAGCTTTTGGCTGTTAACTAAGTATGTGAGAGTTTACTTAAGTGCTGAAACAGGCCAGTTTCGGCAGCTAATATGGTTTGCCAGAATGACTTTAGCTGCCGAAAATGTTTCCATGTGCAAAAATAATCTCATGCTTCCAAATACG
>LPNX010033315.1:0-5000 GCA_001517045.1 Pseudotsuga menziesii
GAACGAAGGCGAGGTATGGGAGAAATCGAAGAACGAAGGCGAGGAATGGGAGAATTCGAAGACGACTGTGAACTATTTGGTGAATGAAAGTGATGTCCTTTGCCAGACGAGAACCCATCGGAGCTCTTGGGTATATCAATGGCAATGTGAGGCATTAAAGCTCCTCCACTAGAGGTTCCCTCATCCATCTCTGTTTTCATCTTCTTCTGCCGGCCCCACGAAAAAATATTTGTTGGGTTCTGCAGATTATAACCTTCTCAAGATCAACCCAGAATCAGATCAACCCAATGCTTTTTCTATTTTATCCTACTTTTCTATGGATAAGGTAAAGCTAGTCAACTAGGAAACTGGCATATTTTGTTTCTAACCCATCCTCCATTATTTTCTCTCCATATTCTAGGATTAGCAAGTCTTTTCTTCACTCATCATCACTCACACATGCTATTGCTAATTCGTGAGGTGCTTAATAGATTGGAAAAGTGCTTTAGTCAATTATGGGGTTTATCATAATTAGTAAGCCTTCTTTATGAGCTAGCTTGAGTTGTCTTCTAGCAACTTCTTTTTCCTTTATAAGAATGTATTACCTATGTAATAATATCAATTATCATTTATTGATCATTCATTAATGTGTGTTCATTAATTATTCTTCTTCTCTCCTTATGCTAATTCTCTACAATTCTATGTGAGGTTAATTGTGTGCCTAGATCTTTATCCTATTTATGAAATTCTGTATGCCATCAAGGCTTTAGAATTTCTACATGGTATCAGAGCTAAGGTTCTCAAAGTTCTACATGGTCTTGGAGCTGAGGATATCAAAGCTCTACATGATATCAGATTTTTGAGAGTTCATTAATTAATCCTCCTTTTCATATTTGCAGGTTTATTTTGCAGGTTCAACTTTGAATAGATTCAAGAGTATCAGTTCCTCTTATTTCTCCATTCACAAACTATTCAGAGTGGAAACTAAAGATGATTTCATATCTAAAGAGACAAGGTCTCTATGAGATATCTATTGGAGCTAGTGAAGAATCTTATGAAGAGCCAAGTGACTGGTTGAATGACTGTGATAGAGAAATTGGAGCTATTTGTGTAGCTCTCTCTCCATGCATGAGATACCTTATTGATTCTGTTGATTACCCAAAGGATCTCTGGACAACATTGGATAGAGTTTTGGGAAAGGACAATGAGGATCCTTCTAGCTATGTGGAGAGTGCCTCTAGCTCCTCAATGATTTCTCTCTCTCAATATGTCTCGGCCTCTACTGTCTGTGATGAATTTGATCATGAAGAAGAAGTTTCTCATATAGTTCATGTTGCTACTACTCTCTTTGATTCGAATGCTTCCTCTTTCAATCAAGAAGCAAATATTGAAGAGTCATCTTTTTCTGTGTCTCTTGAAGTAGAAGATCTTGATTCATCTTCTTATGATGTTGTTGATGAAAAAGAAGTGACTAATGGGGCTGCTATTGCTATTGATGATTCACTCACACATTCAGTGTTCTCTATATCTTCTATCATGGATTCTAAGATCCATATGCCAGACCTTTCACACTTTGTGCATGCCTCTCTTCTTGATGGTGCGCAACCTAGTGACTTCCAGGATGTTTGCTTAGCCAAATCAAGTCCTTCTAGTGTTTTTCCACTTACCAAACTTGATCTCATGTGCTTATGCAACTCCTCCTTTATTCTTGGCACTCATTCTCAGAGCCTCCTTGAATATTTTGAACATCACTATCTTTCCTCCTCTCATACTTTTACCATAGAGGATTCTTTACCAGTATATTCCCATGAGTCTATTGTTGTGCTTATTTCTGATCTCTTGGATTCTTTGGAAGCTAAATCAAACCATGGAGCCCATTCATTTGCACTCTTTGATCCTATTCCTTCTCTATGTTCCTACAAGATAACTTCCACACATCCTCTCTGTGTAAATGAAGATGGAGACATTATTCATTCGCTTGGACAGTTATTTCACATATATGGAGCTCAGTTCATCTCTACTGGTTCGAAGTTCAAGTCATCTCATCATCTTGGAGATTATTACAAGTCTCAATATCCTTCAGTATTTCCTTCACATCATTGGATCTTAGTTGTTCTACATGGTCCTACAACTGTCCTTGATCCAGGTGAGCAGATTTATCTTCTTCCCAAGAACAAGATTCCTCCAGAAATCAGCATTTAGTTTGGAGCAGCAGCAACACCAGTAGTTCAACATTTTTGGTATTTCTTTTCATGTCCTTTCTTGAGGGAGGATTTTATCCTTGAGGTTTTGCCTTTTTCCTTATTTCTTTGGACAAGATAAATTGTAAAAGGGTGACCATAGCTTTATTGCTGGGCCATATATGCATATATATTTCTGATTAGTTTAGGAATATCATCATAAAGTCAGGCTTAAAGGGGGGTGTTGGAATATAATAAACCCACTCATAAAATAATTAATCATTATTTGATTAATTTCTTACCCATTAGCTTAGATAGTTGGCATCCAGTTGCACCTTAGAGTCAACACTTGCCATCTATATCCTAAGAATGATTTATTTCTAATTCTGAGTTGATCTTGACCACTTTATGGCCATCCAAAATTGGTAACTGCATTTTACAGCAGATTCTGCTTTATTCTACTTTTTCTGCTCTATCCTACTTTTCTATGGATAAGGTAAAGTTAGTCAACTAGGAAACTGGAAGCTTTTGTTGCCAACCCATCCTCCGTTATTTTCTCTCCATATTCTAGGATTTGCAAGTCTTTCCTTCACTCATCAAAACTCACGTATGCTATTGCTAATTCGTGAGGTGCTTGATAGATTGGGAAAGTGCTTTAGTCAACTATGGGGTTTATCATAATTAGTAAGCTTGCTTTATGAGCTAGCTTGAGTTGTCTTCTAGCAACTCCTTTTTCCTTTATAAGGATGTACTACCTATGTAATAATATCAATTATCATTTATTGATCATTCATTAATGTGTCTTCATTAATTATTCTTCTTCTCTCCTTATTCTAATTCTCTACAATTCTATGCGAGGTTAATTATGTGCCTAGATCCTTAGCCTATTTATGAAATTCCTTATGGCATCAAGGCTTTAGAATTTCTACAAATCTTATCTTAAATGATTAAGTGAATGCATGAGGTGTGGCCAGAAAAGTAAAACCATGTAGCATGATCATGCAAATTTTCTCTTTGTCTTTCAGGGTATGCCCTACTTACAGGAGAGAGAGTGATTCAATTTCGTTTCCAAACAAGAAACCCCAAAAAATCACATTGAACTATTTTTCAAGTTGCAAACAAGAAAAAAACTTCTACTGACCAATCTTGAAAGTAAATGAAATAAGATCTCTTTTCCAAAATGAAAGATGCTACAACTACTAAGCACACTAATTTTATTTTTTTTAATTCTTCAAATGGGAAAAGACCTAACTCAAACTATGATATTTTTGGTGAGAAAAGAGCATATAAGGAAAGGGAAGAAACATGAATGCCTGAAATTTTATGAAACTAATCAAGTATCTAATGGTTCATCCTCAAATATAACTATGACCAATCTCAATTTGTTTTTCTTCTAATCAAAAGCAAATAAAATCATTCATTAACTTATGAAGAACAAAAATAAAGAAACCAAAAGAAAAATACTTTATTTTCAGTTGATCTGGCAGTAATAAGAGATCTGACTATATGAATTCCAAGCACTCTTTCGAAAAGAAAACCCAAGCATAGTAAGAAACTGAACGAATCAAAACAACCTATCTATTTAAAACAAAATGAAACAAGCCTTTACCACTTTCCACATTTCAAATTAAGAGTCAAATATTCAATGATGGAGCCAGAAACACATTCAGAAAAGAAACAAACTCATACTAAGTTTTGAAATCATAGGAGCATCAAACCCTACCTCTAACCGCTTTCAGGCCCGTTATTGAAATAGTGTTACTGCTTGGGCACCGCCCCTTGTCCATTGAAACAGAACAATGGCACCGCATGTTGTCCACTAGGTATATGCGGTGGCACCACTTCTTTTCCTTATTGAAAGTGTGGTGTTTCCTATAGGTTTCAAAACAAAAAGGGAGTGAAATAGAGAAATTTAAGTGTCATACTACAAGCATCAAATCATAAAAATTACAAGAAAATTAAGCATACGAAGCATATATGTTTCATATCTAAGCATATCTGGTCAAAATGAAAGCAAATATCACTGCTAAACTAGTAGATCTGATCACTAAAAATTTTGAAGTTTGGAATAAAGACAATAACTGAAAACCAAGAAAGATTAGAAGTTCTCAATTTCTTCCCGAGTATGGTCACCATATTTGTTGCTATAAATTCTCACCTCCTTCAAACAGGAGTTGTTTCCCTAGCTTGAATCCTTCATAGCTAGAAAAATGAGTGATGAAAATCATAAGCACTTTCCATGGAACTGATAGATGTCTGGAATGAGTCTTTTACCTATAATGTAGTATGATGTATCAGCCTTCTATGGTGCTAGATCTCTACAGATATCCCTGCAATAAACATCATAACAACATACAAGATTAAAAGTACCAGAAAATTATCTACAACTCTATATCAATGACTAATGAATTTGATAACAAAATGAGTGATCATAACACAATCCATTTTATGGGAAATGAACCATCATTTCATTAACATAAAAGAAGAGAGATTACAACCATTGTTCCTAAGTGTTGTGATTCCTCCTCTAATGCAAAATATTTCCCTCAAAGATTCAACCTGTATTCTCTATGGTCACCCTAGATTTGGCAAGAACTTAGGTGCAGAAGCATAACTTTCCTCCCTTAACCCATGGGGATGAACCGGTACTTATAGCCCTTAAGAGGATGAAGATGGTTGAGGAAATGGTGGATGAGGTGGAATGGAGATCCTACTAGGGGGGATCTGAAGTCCAGATGGTCCACAAGAGTAGTGATGAGGGTGCCACGAAGCTGATCTTCAAGAAGCTTTGTGAATCTTCTCTTTTTCCTTTTGAAACTCGAGCACTGCTCTTTCACAATG